>JAZHYW010025460.1:0-62487 GCA_037355805.1 Ixodes ricinus | reverse complement strand
ATATATATATAAGAAAAAATCGATGTAGCCGTGTTAACCACTCCGGTCTCAATGAGGTAAGGGCGCGCGGACGGGATAAAAACATACCCTTTCAATTAAAAACAAAAAACAAACAACTTTAATTTAAAAATAAAGAATACCTAAATATATGCGTAAATTTAGGCCCATAAAAAAAAAAAAAAAAACACGGACGAGAAATTACACATTGTAATTAGGCGCTTGTCTTATTGTGCCTCCCTTTTCGGCGCGTCTAAGATGAAGCTATGAACCGACGAGCCCAATTAGAAATTTGTTGTGGATCAAACAAGCCTAACTCCGGAACGAGGAAACTTCTATCAGAAACAGTCAAATTTCGCGGTCCTTAGCTCCGGGGACTGATGCAAACAAAATTAGAGTTTTCTAACTGGTTAGTTTAAAACGTTTGTACTATATGAATGTATATTTCAGCTCGAAAAATATACGAGGCTTCTTTTTCGACACCCGAAGTACACTTAATAATTATCGCGATATCGGATGGATGATGAACTGGAAATAAAATCCGACATGAGCTTTCAGTTTTCTGTGCCCTTCTTTCAGCGTTTGGATTCTGCAAGAATGATAAAGTTAGAAACGAAAGCGTCTTATCCATTATCAACACAAGCGATTACGTCGAGTCTAAGCAGTATTTAAAATGAAGAAAAACGTTCCATGGTTCCCTTGGGCACGTACTTTCCCCGTGCGCACGCGCGCCGGAGGAGAAGCCTGACTACGCGGTGCACGGCCGCTGTATGGGAGCTTTCTGATTTTCCTCGTTACTAAACTCACCGACTTCGGCGTGAAACATAAAAAAAGAAAAGAAACGAACTTACATGCGTACTTTTTTATTTAATGGGAACCAGCGGGATTGGGACAATAACGGAGGCGCCCCCTCCCTGCTACTTTCCCGCAGTGCTTGCCTGCTAAAGGAGAAGCTCCCTTGTAATTACGCAGGCACGTAGGGTTGGCAATCGGGTCAGCTGAACTCGGAAAAACAGGACACGAAGGAAAGGACTGGACAAACACACAGCGGTGTGTTTGTCCAGTCATTTCCTTCCTGTCCTGTTTTTCCGTGTTCAGCTGACCCGATTGCCAACAGTATGCACCAACTAGCTCAACTAAAACCCATAGCACATAGGGTGTCCGGTTTTATTCTCCTCCCCGACTTAGGTCAGCGTTAATTCTATTGAGGGCGACTAGTGTGTAAAATCAGTGAAATAATTACCTAATTAAGCAACGAAGTAGGAAACGGAGCAAAACTGCATAACTAAAGTTTGGAAATGTTTTGATTGCTTCAGCCTTTGCACATTATCAAAAAGGCAGCATTGTGAGAACTTGTATCTTGCCTACTACTTGCCAAGGGAGAAATAAAGGCTGAATTAACAAGGGTGGAAAGCCATACTTAAAAAGGAGGAAATGCAATATTTGTATCAATTCTTTTTTTAAACTCGATTTTGAGTTTGCCATCTCACGCCTCTTCTATTTTCATCCTTGTTTTCTTTTAAATACCTAATAGCCTAGGCATGTGCTGTGAAGCGTAAGCTATGCATTTTGACATTTTAGACAAACCCCGAGACTGGGGGAAAAAGGACAACGCAACACAAAGTCTCACCCGCTTGTTTGCGCCCTAAATTTTTGTTCTATGTATTTTGAGTTTTTTTTTTTGTAACACACATCTGTTAATAAAAGAAGCTGCAGGTACTCTAACCAACCGTGTTTAAATAGCCCGATGTTTTGCAGCCTGCCCGATAGCGATCGACCGGTTCAGGTTCTTTGTATGCTAAATAGTAAATATGCCACGACTCTAAAAAGAGTCATTTCTTCCAGTTTCGGAAGAAACTGAAATAAAAAATTACACTTTTTATTGTTTTAGCATATTCAGCATACAAAGACAACCTGAACCGGTCGATCGGTACCCTCCCAAGCAGTTATATTCACAGGCTTCGAGGTGTCACAAAGAGGAGATTGATTTAAATGGCAGCGACAAGAAGAGAAAGACGAACATCCAGCCAGATGAGTCACTCGTGAACAAGCAGGCCGCGAAACGTCAGGCTATTTAAACACAGCTGGTTAGAGTACCTCCAGCTTCTTTTATTAATACTCACCTAACCAGGCAGAATTTTGCCGAAATGGTTGGAACATGGAAATCTTAGTCTTCCCAGTCCCAGAAAGCAGTTAGGCTGAACTCCATGGAGCGAAATATGCGACGAATAACTAAAGAACGTCGCCCTATGGCACGCTCGCTTTATGCACGACATAGCAGCCATTGTGCTGATTCCACGCGCAGAGCAAAAGCAGCCAGGCAAAATTCGCCGATTGTTCGCAGCATATTTGTCCCATGGAGTTCAGCCTTTATGGGTCATAATGCATATGCATGCACAAAAGTTTCCTTGTAAATAAAAATAGGCTAACCCCTTTGACTTAAAACTGACCTCCTAAGTTCTCAGGTACACAAGGGAGTCGGAGGAGGTTCACAAAACAATACATGTAGTTTGCAGGCGTGAGCCCTCACAATTTTCCATGCCAGCGGCAGCTGCCAGACTGTCAAATTTTACGTTGTAAACAGTACATACTTTATGGCATGAAGGATCATGGATGGATGGATGGGATCTTTCAAAAGCAAATAATTCTCATTACCTACAAAAACAAAAATACTCTCACAGCTTCAACAGTTTATTCACACAAACACACTGCACTATTCCAACTTCTATACAAGTGGTGACTAGCAGGCAGGACCAAATGCCTTTGGTTCCGAGATGACGATGAATTGGGTGACAGACACCTTGTGCTACAAGTCACAACTGAGGCAGCTTATTCGGAGTGGTGCTCAGGATGCCAATGGTGGTGTTCAAGCTGGGCTGCAAGAGAAAAGAATTGTCACAGTACAAGCATTGTAAGCATCGATTTTAGACCATGTGGAAAGGACATACATCACTTCAGGGCACTAAGGAGTTTGTTACTACTTTTAAAAACAAGAACTCTTGGATAATGATCCCCTAAACAAAGCGAATCAACAGCAAGGAGCTTGACAAGCTAGTTCCAACATGACAACAAGTAATAAAAAATGTCGAGAATAAAAACATATTTGAATATAGGTCATCCCCAATTTTGAAGTGGAAGGAAAGGAAATTCATACAAATATTTAACTTTCTTTCTTCATCCTTGACTTGAACCAACACGCTCTTCTCCCAAGCATATTTAACTCGTCGCATCATTTGTAACCCTGGTTAAAACTCATGTGTTGATCATGCTGGCAACGTCATCTTATGAACATTAAGAATGGCAACTGCATGCTTTCGTAGCGAGTGAAAGCATTAAATATTGAACAAAATAGCACATTAGTTCACATAAAATAGTGCTCGAGGCATTTTTGATCATAATCACAGACCACTGTTGTAAATCTTTTTATATTAGAAATGTCACTGAAAACCTGTTCATTTGTTATAAATATTCACCCTAATATGACCCTTTAGCAGTGGTATGCCAGAGTAGTTCATACCATTACTAGTCAGAAAACAGTGCTTTGCACTAATACATTTTGCTTCCCATATACCAGTGGTTCTCAACCAGTGATGTTTCGCGGACCCCTTTTGGATAGGCGGAGATGATGGAGGACCCCGTTTGTGATGAGAAGGGAAATGTATAGGTTAGTTATGATAATGATCTAATAAATAGATGTAACTAAGGGCTAGTGTGATGTAGACTTCTCTCATTGACATGCAGACGAGAAAACTCAACCCAAAAGTAAGCTTTTATTGCCAGGCTTGACTGATGAGGCAGGGCCTTGTGGACCCCCAGAATGCTTTCGCGGACCCCCATTTGAGAACCACTGCCATATACTATCTTGCAGATATTAGACACAAAGGTGCACAAACTTCAGTTGACACAAAACAACATAAAACTAGCTCATGTAAAATAAAAAAAAAAAAAAAACACGGCTTATTGAGGTCTTTCACGATTGGAGCCAGTGCATTGATAGTAGGGGACAGAGAAATATATTTTTGGATTTTGCCAAAGCATTTGATCGGGTGTCCCATCAAAAGCTGTTATGTAAAATTGCAGGTATCATTACAGCTGATGGGCTGACTGGAAGCATATTTAATTGGAAGAACCCAATTTGTTGAAATGAAAAATGAAAAAGGTAGGAAAGCTCCTCCCACAAGCGTGATGCGCCGGTTTCGAATCCCTCCGCAGTAGAAAGAAGAGTTCACTGGGAACGCTCCTTGTTCCGCTTCAATGGATAGATATTGGCTACAGAGTGACGCCAACTTGTCTCCGATCCCACTTTTAAAAAAGCGACTTTTGTATTGCAAAAAAGCGACTTTGTATTGTAAAAAAAGCGACTTTTGTGCTGTCGGAAATGGATAGCGGGTCGCGGGCAAGTAAAGGTGTATTCACACGGCGGATAAATTCGGGAACAATGTCCGCGGACCTGTGAAATATGCGTATCACGTGGCTTCGGCATCACAACGGACAAGTCCGCGGACTTGTGCATGTCCGAGGACATGCGAATTAATACTCCATGGTTGCCGTGAACCAAGGCGAGAACTTCGAGTCCGAGCTCGTACCTTTCTCGCTGCCTTCGCTGCACGAGCTATACTGTTCAGGATTGGTATTTTCCAACGCTCTCACCCCGCGTCGAGAGCCTTGGTTGTGCTTCGCCGCGTTCCAAGCTACAAGAGAACGTCCACGCAACGCCACGTGACGGTCGATTCCAATCCGCCAGCGTCTGATGAACCTGGCATTAAAGACGACAACGATGAAGGCCCTCAGCGATGAAGCGATGAAGCGATGCTGTGTTTATTGCACCTGTAGAAGAGTTTCCACAGCTTCGGTGCCTTCAAAACGACCAGTACCGCAACAACGACATAAAACCAGAGCTCTGGAGACACATTGCCAATAAAATGTGATACTGCTCTTTTGAACACATATAGACCAAAAAATGAGCGCCGAAATTTCGTTGTACTACAACGAAATTTCGGCGCTCAAAAGAGCAGTATCACATGGAACCTACCAATATCTTGTAAAAAAGTCTCGAAAAGGAATTTTAAAACGAATTAAACGATTAGCAAAGAGCACCTGGTGGATGTCGCTAACGCCTCGTTTGTAATGCTCGTCTAGGAACCTTGACAGCTATACTTCGTTTCACCTTCCGTCCAGACGCAGCCGATGCTACGAGATTATATGACGAATCAGACAGCGTCAAAAGGGCACCATCATGGTGTTCGCCATGTTTCTGTCTGTGTTTTTCATCGCTGAACCAATCATCAACAGAACAAGCCTAGTGATTTGCACTTTTGACGCTGCTTGATTGGTCCCGTTCCCTCGTAGCATCCGCTGCGTCTGGACGGAAGGTGAAACGAAGTATAGTGACGGAGGTTGTCTCGTCTCCGGCCACGACGAGAGAAGGGGGGAAGGAGGAACTACCCATCTTCCCGAGAATCCCTTTTGTGTGTCGCAGAAGTCGCTATTGTCCCCCTACAAGATTATAGAAGATTAACCCGTCACTCAAAATTCGTGCAAAAGCAGCCGCTTCGGTGGCTGGAACGACTAAGCCATCCTCTCGACGTCAGCCTCGCCGTAGTTTGCTCGTCTTGAGACAACCTACGTCACGATTGCGTTGGATGTCACGTGCTCTAAGCTGGGCCTTCTCCGAGCGCTTGCCAGAGTAGGCCGCTTATAACGAAAAATACAGCCACCAGGATCAAAATACAAACGTGCGATTGTCATTTACGAATATTGTGGATCATATTCAACCTATTTTTGAACACGACGGGAATATTTGAAATTTCGTTGAAGTCACCCTGACTGCTCTAGACCATCGCATTGACTTCGCGAATGCGCACGTGGGGGACACAGAGCCCAATTTTCGAAGAAGACTTTACTTGGAATCGTGGCAAATCCAACATAGAGCACTGCACGGGCCGGAATTTCTAGGCCCGGTCCGGTGGGCCGGTAGGGGCACGGCCCGGCCCGAGCCCGACGGAATATTTAATATCTAGGCCCGGCCCGATCCGGCCCGGAAGAGACAATGCCCGGGCCCGGCGCGGGCCCGGCCCGGATTCGGCAAAATTTTCAAATGCTCAAACCCGACAAAAAAATTTTCTTTTTTTAATATAAGTTTGAGATTGGCTTGAGCACAACAGATTATATACATGAGCCCGAAAAAGTTTGCAGGCTTTAACCTAAAAGCTGTTTAAGCATAAAGCGAGCATATTTTAAGACGATACACTTTGGAGAATACGGGCGAAATATGCAGTTAATAAGTGATTTTGAGAAAACAAAAAGTGACCAATATTTTATTTATGCATTTCTTGAAGAGATATTGGACTTTTCGCTGTTCAATTCGTTTCACAGAGAACTTTACCCTCTACATGTTTATGTGAAGAAACAATCAGGATCACGCTAGTGCATCTTCAAAAGGCTGTATAAGCATAACATTTTCTGTAGTTAGCTTATCTTTGGTCGTGTAGTAAGGCTCCCTGCACAAAGTGCAAAGTTAAGCTCACGTTTTTTGTACTTTTTTTGTTTAAGAAGCAGAGGAAAAAGACAGTCATGTTGTACTCTGCGACAGGAGTGCCCTCCTTTCCTTGACCGCACTTTCCCACTATGCCGGTGGAATCCATACGTTTCCTTTTATCCACGTTAACAGCGCCGTAGTGATTTTGCATTTCGTTGTTTCTTTTCATTGAACCTTAAAAATCACTGAGCACACTTTTTGTTATCAACAATTTAGAATTTGCGGCACACGACTGCCCAGTCAGGGCCCGGGCCGGTCCGGGCCGACACGGCCCGAAATTTGTTTTGTTCAAGCCCGAGCTCGGCCCGGGCCCCAGAAAACGCGTGCTACCCGGCCCGAGCCCGGCCGCGGGCTGGGCCGGGCTCGGGCTTTCGGGCTGGCCCGGACCCGTGCAGTGCTCTAATCCAACATACGCCAGAAAGCAGGTAAACCCTGGGCGCTTTGCCCTTTGTGTACTCGCATGGCCTCCGCGATCTGACAAAAAAGCTAAATAGATGACCGTCTCCATAACTAAAAGGTTATTTTACAATTTTTGTATGTCCTAATTTCTCCTTTTTTAATTTATTTTCCTTTTCTTTTCTTTTACAGCGGAGCTGTTAGGGGCTAGGTTCCCGAGGATCGTGTCCGATACAAAACAATTGTTGACAAAAACGCCTCTGGACAGCTACCGCC
This sequence comes from Ixodes ricinus, assembly GCA_037355805.1. Taxonomy (NCBI): domain Eukaryota; kingdom Metazoa; phylum Arthropoda; class Arachnida; order Ixodida; family Ixodidae; genus Ixodes; species Ixodes ricinus. Next base: position 55,280 of record JAZHYW010025460.1, on the reverse strand, counting down.
ATCTATAAGCGACGGTGGCGAGCACACAACCAGTATGGTTGCCGCCGTCCTCGTAGATGGCGTCAACCTTTCCAGCTATCATAGAAGAATGGATAGCTCGGCGGCGCGTTACGAGCGCAGCGCTCGTCACGTGTGTTTCTTCGTCCTCGTCTGTTTCGCGCGCTGTTTCCTACGCTCTCATCAGTTTCGGTTTGGACTCACGATCAGGCCTGCTCCGATGGGTCGGCCGCGCGCCCTTTCGGGGAAAGAAGACTGGCTGCGGAAGGAGCGGTGACGTACGCAGCAGCGCGAATGGGTCCGCAACCGCCGCAAAGCCGCTGTCGCCTCGACTTCCACTGCGTCGAGCGCTTCAGATTTCCTTGTTAAAAAAGAGCACATCGCTCGCCTGGAAAGCCGCCGCCGAGAACAGACTGTCTATGCTGGAAAAAGCGATGGAGAAACTTCATCGTGACGTCGCCGGTGGGAGGAGCCTAATCTCAATCGGCGGCGAACTCAACTGGCAGGGAACTCCAACGCGGCACGTTGATGACGTCGACGAACACCGGCGATTGAGTTGTAACTTCATCGGGATTTGTACCCATAAAATGTCCCTAGAGGCGAATGCGCAACGCCGCATCGGAGGTTCTTGTAAAAGCAACATTTTTAACTTCTGAAAATGTATAATTTGGTACAATCTAAATATAATTACCGGTGTCAAGTTTAGGTCGCATGAATCATGTCTTCTTACGTAAGTGAAACAATTTAGATGATCGCCATGCGTGAGCTGCATCGCGATCGTGATGAATCGTCATGGCCGGCGGTGGATGTCGCCCGTAAAGTGGTCGTGTGCCTGTACGAAGATTTGCCTCACTTTTGGAATTTTTGCTGTCAAGTCGGGCTTTTCCAAACGTTGTCACGTCGCGATGGCCACTCGGCAGTCTGGTGGGCGACGTCACCCAAGTGTCGTCGCAGAACTCGAGGAGTAGGACAGAATCTGGCCCGCAAAGACACGGAAGAAGGCGCATGATTTCGAGAGGGGACGCGCCTCACCCGTCGCCACACGGCATCTCGGCTGCAGTTCTGGTAAGTGCTGGGAATCGCAATAGGCGGTTTTAGCGTTGCGTTGCCGTGCGCAGCGAAATTGCTACTGGTAGCTCGCGCTGTAACTTTGAAGCATACTTTTCAGCGCGCTTAAGGCCACGGTCCCACTGGATGTGGCATTTTAGGTACTTTTTGGCAGGTCATTACTCATCTTCTTTTGAATACTGCTTTGTGTGATTGATGTCGTTCGAAAGGCAATGCACTCCTCTTTCATTTGATATTATGTATGTATTGGTTTATATGGTTCACGCGCATTTGTAGCGTTGGGAATATGATGGCGCGGATCCTCACTTGCTCCGCTGGTTCATATTTCATGAACGATCCATTAAAGATAACACGGTTCCAATGGTGCAGTTTTGTTAGGATGATGTCGGAGTAGAATGTAACGGTATACTTTTTTGGTATTTGCAGTACTTAGTTTTATTCATCTCTCCAAACATTGCTCTAAAATTGTTATGTTTCGGCTCAAATATGTTTTTAATGGCAAGCACTAGGGTAATGAAATTAGCTACAGATGTAGTGCTTATAATTGGTAATATGCAGAAAAAAATTTAATGTTGTGTAAAATTTTTTTGTTTAGATATTCTATATCAAACGTAGCACTTTTTTGTGCTTCGAGTCATGGTAATTCAAATGCCGCTGAGTAAATAATTCAACTATGGTAAAATCTTTTATAACATTTAGAACTACAATAGTTGCCCAAGAGGTGGACGGTGGATTTTTTTTATTTTCAAAGTCATAACGCTCCAGGAGCCCTTCAAACTTACCTGTTTTTGACGCACATCTTTTTTGGACATCAAACAGATTTATTGGCATCTAATAACATTTATTGTATGGAATAGATATACATTGCGATGTATTAGATTTTCCCAATGATCTTGCTTTGGTTTCTTGATAGTTGTAGAGCTTAGCTAATTTTAAAAACAATTAAAAACTGTTTCGGTGTTTTGTTGCGCTACCTAGGCGGATGGCAGACAAAACTGCTGATTTCTAAGTTCAAAAAATTTTCGAGGGCGGCGTTGGCGTCTGTATCATCATCAATCTCCGTGTCGTTTTACCTTCACATTTAGAAAATATATTTGAAGATTTACTATCGATATATGAACGGTTTAAGTACTGGGTCAGGTTAATAAATTGAAGATAATTAATTACGCAAGCTTAGTGTGATAGAATGTGTTCATCATTTGATACGATTGAAATCAATAAACAATAAAGACGAGAAGGAAAAGAAATGACCCTAGTTCACTTCATGCCCTTGTTCAAGGAGCTTGTAATAAAAAAAAATTGGGTTGTGTGTATGTTTATACAGCCTAGAACTTAATCTGCCTCCAAGGGCGACGAGTCTCCCAGCTGTAGATGAGCAATTTAGCCAGTGCAGTACAACCGCTAACCTGGGGTCTTTAACGTGCACCACGCAGTAGTGATACACGACCGCACGCCGGTACGATGCTCATCCAGATCGAAACGGGCAGGGGTGGAGAGAGCGTGTAATACCTGGAGGGGCCACGACGAAGCCCCGTCGGTTCCTCAAGCTATACTGCCTTTTGACGACTGCCTCTTTCTCATTGTTCCCGCGAACCTCCTTTCCTCTGACTCAAACTGAAACTATTTTTCGTGTCAGCTAAAGTCAAGACGCAGCCGATGCTACATGCGCGAGCATATGGCCCTGAACAGTGCCTGTACTGGACGAGCGCTCGTGCTTGGCAGGGATGCTGAAAGCCCGGAGCTCGCGCTTGTAGCATCGGCTGCGTCTGGACTTCAAGCTGTAACGAAGTGTAAATAAAAACATTACACGAATATTTAGCTCATTCAGTGATAACCAACTACACATAATGAGAGGACGAAGCGGCCGGGTAGCAGATACGCGGGTTTTACGTGCGACCGTTCCAAATGTCCTCAAAAGAGAGAACGCGCGCGAGCTTGCGTCGCGCGTTCTCTCTTTTGACGATCTTCCAAGACGTTCTTCGGATCGTCTTGAAAAAGACGATCCAAAGAAAAGAGGCGGCACGTTGTGTTCTTTGTGATTGGGCGTTTAATTTATACACAGGTACATTTGAAAATCGACGATGGACGTCGATCGTCTCGAGGTAATGTAATATAATAACATTATATAAATAATAAACATAATGAAGGACTGAACGACTCAATTTTTTAATTCTTGGATTGTTATATGGCGGTAACCTATAGTATTTACTGTTGATGAGGAGCAATATGAGATGACGAGGTAATGATTAGACAATGAGGCTCTATAAGGACGACGACGTTAGTGGTGTAATTTGTCGTCGCCATCGTTGCATGCTTTTCTTTGGTCCTGCGATCGTCGCTGTTATTCTTGCTACGCTTGAGTGCACGTTGTGCATAGCCGCAGTTAGTGTGGAGCAGTCTCTGCTGTGAACAGAGTCGAAAAGAAATCGACGTCTTGAAATGGTTCCGGCCCGAAAGCAGTCGTGGCCGTCCAGACAGCGCTCCAGAAAAAGCTCAAGCCGTACCAGGCTGAAGAAGGCCAATAATGCAATTCTTGCCGCTCGATTAAAAAGGTACGTTTCTTACTTGTTCTAAGTGACCTAACCATGGGGCGCGCAATATAACGTAATTGCACCATGTGTGAGAATCATGAATGGGTTCAGTGGGTATGGCAATAGGGATGTGCAGCGGAGTAAAACTACAACTTCCCGAGAGGGCTGCTTGATAGGCATCTTTCCACTGACTCAGTTATATCTTCGATGTTGTGGATTTCACAACTGATGGCATAGAGCAGTGGTTCTCAACCATCGATGTTTCGCGGACTCCTTGTGGATCGGCGGAAATGATGGAGGACCCCGTTCGCGGTGAGGGGAAGGGGAAGGTATAGGTTAAATATAGTAAGGATATGATAAATGAATTTAACTAAGGGCTAATGTGAAGTAGACTTCTCTTCTTGACATACACACGAGAAAACTCGCCCGGAAATGGAAAAATTCCTTCTCGATCTGAAAAAAGACAACTTCTATTGCCGGGCTTCACTGACGTGGCAGGGCTTCGCGGACCCCTAGAATACCTTCGCGGACCCCAAAGGGTCCGCAGACCCCCATTTGAGAACCACTGGCATAGAGATTTCTTTTCGAAACCCAAATAATGTTTTTCTAGATATTGACAGGTAGGAATGTCGTTATTACGACGCAGTGGTGTTATTTTTATTTATGCGATGTTTTCTGTAGGTGGTAGCAGGCACGTATTTAGGGGGGGGGAAGCCCATGGTACCCAGGCTTCGTCGAAATCTTCCTTTTTGCTGGGGCCTCCTCTGCCCCTCCCCTCATACAGCATTTTGTCATGGGCGCCCCCCCCCCCCCCCCCGAATCAATATCCTGGCTTCGTGCCTGAGTAGTAATATATATTTTCTGATCGCTGTCCGGACAGCGTTTGCCGCATTGGCAGTAAATGGCTATATGTGCTTTATTAAAACTCTTGGAAAGTAAACATAGACCACTTTAAAATTGCTGATGAAAAACAAACACTGTTGTCGTTTCCCATCAAAGGGTGTTCGTAAACAAACCACAAGTTTTGAAATCTTACCTCCTATATTGGACGGGCCCTTAATATTTTTTTTATACTCTAGACGCAAGGAAGAGGATGAGGAGAGGCCAGCATCCCGCACTCACGAGCAGGAGTTGGCAGAGCAGAACCAAGGAGCTGCTGCGTCAACTACGAATGACTTCTCCTGCTTCTATCTGGATGAAGAGCTCCCTGACCTCGTTATTGAGTCGTCCTCCAAGACAACAGCACCAACTGAGGAAGCCACAATCTCCGGCAGGAGGATAATCACTCCTAGCCACTTCATCAAGTGCCTTCGGGAATTAGAGCGGCATGAGTGTGTCGGAGATAGGCACGGAAGGTTCATATTTGATCATGAGCGGAGAGTCGGCCTATGGTCGGAATTTGTGTACATATGTAATGAATGTGGTGCACAGAGGACTGTTTCAACAGACCCTGTTCCGGAGCCAACATCCATCACTACTCCGCAAAATAAACTGGGAGTGAATGATGCCGCCGTCTGGGCCTTCATGTCAATCGGTGGTGGATATTCAAATCTTGAAGAGGCTTGTGCTGTCTTGGAGGTGCCCACTCTCAGCAAGAATGCATTTCTACGCCGCGAAGAAGGACTGGGACAGGTACAGATGTGCAATTTTCTTTTAACCTTTTAATGTTATTTCTTAAGACGGTTGCCATTTTTATTCAGGGAAGAAGCGCATCGAAAGCAGCCTTTCGCGCTTAAAATGTCAGCACGTGCTGCGCGCGCTAGCTTCAACTCTACAAATAATTATAGCTCAATTATAGCTAAAGTTAAGGCTGGGTCATGCACGTGTTGAACGTTTGGTAAATTAAGTCGAATGAAATGTGTCAACTGAAAGTAAGGCCGAAATTTCTATCTATATGTTTTGATACTTAGGTTGCTCATTATCACGTTTCACTCGTACCCCTACCTCTGGTGCGAATTATATCTGGAGGGAGTCATTTTTTATTCGATATGTCCTTGGTATAAGATACATTTGCAGTCTTATGTGAATCACCCTGTGTATATTATGACCATCAGCAGTGCATTTCCAGTTACGAAAAGTTGGCCACCTGTTACGTTGCTGCTATGCGTTGAGGATACCAACACCAATGGTGGAAGAACTCATACGTTTTACAATAAGTTCTTGCACTCTCCCCAAGAATACTTTTTTGGTTTGCTGATCGCTAAAAGTGCGTCTAATGTTTTGTTTTTTCAGAACTGGAAAGCCATTTTGATGAAGTCTATCCTTGAGGCCGGGCAAAAAGAAAGAGCATTGGCCTTGCAGCAAGGTCACGTATGCGAAGATGGTGCCACAGCATATGTAACCGTAGTTGTTGACGGAGGCTGGTCCCACAGGAGTCATGGGCACCGCTACACAGCTAAATCAGGACTTGCTGTGATAATTGGTGCAGCGACCAAAAAGATCCTCTACATAGGAGTAAGGAACAAGTTCTGCAGCTATTGCGAGTACTACAAGCAGAAAGACGCTACGATTCCTAAGCACACCTGCTACAAGAACTGCAATACTGCTTCAACTGCTATGGAGTCCGATATCCTAGTCGAAGGATTTCAAGCAAGTGAAACAATGCACGGTCTGCAATATCGCACCTTTATTGGAGACGGAGATTCATCTGTCCATAACCAGATCTTATGCAAAGTTTCTTACGGCCATCTTGTTGAGAAAGTTGAATGTGTCAACCATGTTGTGAAGTGTTACACAACCAAGCTCTTCAACATACGAAAGGAGAGCAAGGATCATGAAAAGTTCCTCTCAGTACCTCGCATTAAAAGAATTAAAAATGGTGCTCGGAAGTGTAGTGACTGAATGAATTACCTCCACTAGGAGGGCGTCGCGTGTTCTGTCTTTTTCTTCTTTGTCTCACAAATAAACGCCCCGCGCCAGTTGGAACGTGGGTGCGATCGAAGCCGGCTGTCTGTTGTCTGGATCCCGGTCGACGGCCACCGAGGCGAAGTTACAACAACTGGCGACGAGGATGCGATGAACAGACAGCATGCCGAAGTTCCACGAGTTCTGCCCGGACGAGGAAACGTTCGACGACTACCTGGAACGCTTTCAGATTTTTGTGCAGGTGAATGCTGTGAAACCAGAGGATGCGGCGGCAACGTTTCTGAACTTCCTCGGGACAAATGCATATCGCACTCTTAAAGAACTGCTCGTGCCCGCGCTTCCGATTTCCAAGAGTTTGTCAGAATTGACATGTGTACTCAAGAACCACTTCTCGCCGGCCAAGTCTACCATAGCGGAGCGGACGAAATTCCACCGGAGGTACCAGAAGGACGGCGAAAGCCTGGCAGACTTTGTGATTGCCCTCAAGAAGCTGGCCATGACTTGTGACTTTGGTGAATTCCTCGACACTGCTCTTCGAGACCGGTTCGTCGCGGGTTGCCTCGATGCCGAGATTCAGCGACCACTTCTCGAGATGGATGGCAGTTCCAAATTCGGGGACGTCTACAAGGTGGCACTGGCAAGGGAACTGGCTACAGAGCAGAGTAAAGAGCTGCAGAGACAGAGCGGTCCAGATGCCACCGACGTGCATCGGTTGTGGGACAGACAAGACCAGGAACAGCAGCGACAGCCAGGAACTGTCTGCTCTCGATGTGGTTCTTCTGCGCATGAACCTTGTAAGTGTCCATTCCTTAAAGCGAAGTGCTTCAAGTGCGGAAAAGAAGGACACATCAAAAGAATGTGCAGAGGAGAACAGACCAGGGGTAAGCCAAAGAGCCGGCCTAATGTGGGTCCCGGAGACGTGTGCGTTGTGCGTTGTAACGTAGTCGCGGGGGTGCCACCGGTTACGACTAGGTTGGAAATAGCAGGTCATGAGGTAGAGTTGGAGGTTGATACGGGCTCTGCAGTTACCCTTATGCCAGAAGAGGCGTATCGAAAGATTCTACCTCGAGGAGTGCTAAAACGGTGTGACCTCAGCTTGCGTACGTACACCGGGGAAAAAGTTAACGTTGTCGGTGTATCCGACGTCGAGGTAGCTAGCGGTCATGGGAAACATGTGCTGCCTTTAGTGGTGGTGAGAAACGGCAATGTGCGGCTTCCAACGCTGCTTGGTAGAAACTGGCTGCAGCAAGTAAAGCTGGACTGGAGGTCAGTTTTCGCAGTTACAGCAGAAGAAAAATCTCTTGAAACATTGAAAGTGTTGTTTCCGTCGGTGTTTAAGAAAGAATCCGGAGCCATAACAGGATTCACGGCAAGCCTTGTTTTCAAGGATAATGCTCAGCCAGTGTTCTGCAAGCATCGCACCGTTCCTTTTGCGTTTAGGGACGCTGTTGATTGCGAGTTGAGGAGAATGATTAATGATGGTATCTTGTCTCCTGTGAAGACGAGTGACTGGGCAACTCCGCTAGTGATTGTTCCGAAGCCCGGCGGAAAGATTCGTATCTGTGGCGATTACAGTGTCTCAGTAAATCCGAACTTGCGCACAGAACACTACCCCTTGCCAATGGTGGACGAGTTGTTCGCAACGTTCACGGAATGCCGCGTGTTCACGGTTCTTGACTTGCGCGCTGCGTATTTGCAACTGAAACTTGATAGCAACGCAAGGAAAGCGCTGACAGTAAACACTCACCTCGGTCTTTTCGAATTTTCGCGGTTGCCGTACGGCGTGTCGAGTGCTCCTGCTATTTTTCAGGCTACCATGGATAAGATTTTGTTTGGGTTGCCGAAGGTTGCATGTTACATTGACGATCTGTTGATTGGAGGCAGGAACCATGATGAATGTTTTGACAATGTGAAACGCGTGTTAGAACGACTTGCCAAGCATTGTGTTAGCTTGAACCTGGAAAAGAGCAAGTTTTTTGTGGGCGAAGTGAAGTACCTTGGGTACATGCTTGACGAACACGGGCTCCGGCCTTGCCCCGACAAGGTGGAAGCGGTCAAGAGCGCTCCGCCTCCTACAAATGTACATGAGCTCCGCAGTTTTCTAGGAATGTTAAACTTCTACGCCAAGTTTCTGCCAGACTTGGCAGCATTGCTGCGGCCTCTGTACGACTTGCTAGAAAAAGGGGCTGAATGGTTATGGTCAAAAGAATGTGATGAATGTGTGAGGAAAGCTAAAGAGCTTCTATGTAGTGCTGATGTCTTGACCTTGTACTGTCCAAGTAAGCCTGTTAGGTTGACCTGCGATGCTTCTAATTATGGTGTAGGGGCAGTTTTGGCTCATGAAGTGAGCAAGGGAGTTTACAGACCGGTTGAGTACGCTTCAAGGACATTGACGACGGCCGAACAAAACTACTCGCAAGTAGAAAAAGAAGCGCTTGCCATCGTATTCGCCGTCAAGAAGTTCCATAAGTACCTTTTCGGTAGAAGATTCACATTGGTCACTGACCACTACCCTCTCACCACACTTTTGAAGCAGGGGCAGAAGTCAACCGGCATGGCAGCTGCACGTATACAGAGATGGCGACTTCTGTTAGCTGAGTACGACTTTGTGATCGTTTTTGCGAAGGGTACCAGCATTGGTCACGCCGACGCCCTTTCAAGGCTCCCCCTTCCCGCGAAAACAGAAGACTGTGACCAGGTTAACTACTTTTCGCCACTCGATCATGTTCCGATCACAAGCTGGACAGTGCAGGAAGAGACTAAAAAGGATCCTCTACTACCTCGGATCATCGAACTCACGAAACGAGGATGGCCTAACAAAGTAGACGACCCGGACTTAATTCCCTTTTTCCAGAGAAGAGAAGCGTTGTCTACTGACCAGGATTGCTTGGTATGGGGCACGAGAGTGGTCATCCCAAAAGCATTGCATGACGTCATCATCCGTCTTCTACACGAAGGGCACCCAGGAGCATCTAAAATGAAGATGCTGGCGAGGCAGAATGTCTGGTGGAATGGATTAGACGCTGCCATTGAGAATCTGGTGCGAACGTGCGACGTCTGTCAAGCAACGCAGAACAACTCCCCCGTGCTCCAGTCCAACATTGGCCGTTGGCTACTAGGATCTTCGAACGCGTGCACTTAGACTTCGCACAGAAAGACCAATCGAACATACTGATCCTAGTTGATGACCACTCAAAATGGCTGGAAGCCATTCTTATGTCGTCTACGACCTCTTGGCACACCATCGAGAAGCTGCAGATGATATTCTCGCAATTCGGGTTGCCAGAAGAAGTGGTCACAGATAATGGACCACAGCTGGTGTCTGAAGAGTTCAGATCCTTCATGCGTGAAAATGGAATCTTGCACACGACAACTCCTCCTTACCACCCGGCATCCAATGGACTTGCCGAACGCGCAGTTCAGACGTTGAAGAAGTCCCTTCTGAAACAGGTGCTGGAGGACAGGGAGCGGGGTGGAAAGAGGAGCATGCAGCTGAAGCTGTCAAACTTTTTGTTCCAGTACAGAACAACTCCCCACGTGGTAACTGGAAAGACGCCGGCAGAGCTCTTTCTTGGGCGCTTGCCACGGACACGTCTTGCATTGTTGAAACCCGGTTCTGCTTCTTTTCGGCGAGAAAAACAAAATGAAGCCAAGAAGACCGTTGACACCCAACAGGCAAGGCCGAGGGAGTTCAATGTTGGAGACAATGTGTGGGTGCGAAACGTGAGAGGGGAGGAAACGGGATGGGCGAGAGGAAAGGTGACGAAGAAAATTAGTGCTCTCACATACTTGGTGCGAGTCTTTAGCAGGATTCGTTTTGTACACTGTGATCACCTGAGGCCAAGATCCCAAAATGGATTTGATGCAGAACGGAGCTCGCCGGTGGATCACGGTGAGCCGGCAGCATCCACGGATTCAGATGACTCGGACTCGGAGGCTGAGAACCACTTCAATAGTCATGACGATGACGAACCTGGTGTGCCCGTTCCTTCTGTACGGCACAGCACGCGAATAAGTAGGCAACCCGACAGGCTTACTTATTACCTGGTTGGCAGACCAAGTTGAAGTGTTGCTGTTGTACTGTGTAACGTGTGTTTTGGATTAGTGTGGGGAAATGTAGTGACTGAATGAATTACCTCCACTAGGAGGGCGTCGCGTGTTCTGTCTTTTTCTTCTTTGTCTCACAAATAAACGCCCCGCGCCAGTTGGAACGCGGGTGCGATCGAAGCCGGCTGTCTGTTGTCTGGATCCCGGTCGACGGCCACCGAGGCGAAGTTACAACAGGAAGGCTGTGTCGCATTATGCCACACAGCTGTCAAACTGGCAAGGAATCCCTCAAGACCGACTGAGGTACACAAAAGATCTCGTAAGGCAGCTCCAGGCTGACATAATTAATGGTCCTAAACACGTGTTTGGCCATCATGAATGCTGCAAAAGATACTTTTGCGATGGCACAACGGGGACAGATGTCTATGCAGCATTGCCTTATATGCTGCAAACAAAAATAATGTCTGCCGCAAATCAAATCGCTGACAAGGCTCATCGCCTTATCACCAACAGCACGAGCAATCTTGCGGAGTGTGTGATGTCTTTAGTTGCAAAATTTGCAGGGGGCAAGCAAATCAACCGCTCGCAAAGGGGATCCTATCAGCATCGATGCCACGGAGCCGCGCTGAACTTCCAGTATGGAGCGAGCTGGCACCGTAATGCAGTTGAACAATTAACAGGAAAGAGTCCATCTGATCCGCTGAACAAATACATATCCAAAAGAGAACAAGCAAAGGCTAGAAACACAAGGAAACGTAGTCGTGTGGAGGACTCTGCAACTGCTAGCACATCTAAGCAAAGAAAACTTACCCAAGAGCCAGCTTCTAAGGCACACTACGGTGAAAGGTGTGAGCAACCAGACATTCCTCCTGATGTTTATGAACAGAAATCGACCATAAAGCTCCAGAGCCTCCAAGTAGACGTCGCACAGCGCAATAACATTGAGTTGTTGACGAGAGGCCAGGCAAACAACCCAAGGTGGAGAATTGAAAGGAAGCCAAGGCTGACAGCATCCCATTTTGGGGAGGTATGCAAGATGCGACCCACTACGTACAGTGCCAGACTTGTTTCAAGTATCGTGTACCCTAATGACTTTTATACACCCGCAACAGAGTATGGTAGAATAAATGAGGATGCTGCTCTACAACTGTACGTGGAACAGGAAAATTGCATTGTGCAAAAGTGCGGCTTATTCGTTGATATGAAGCACGGATTTCTAGCAGCATCCCCAGATGGACTGCTTGGAACAAATGGCCTCGTTGAGGTAAAATGTCCCCGCTCCAAAAGATTCTTGAAGCCTGCTGAAGCCGCAAAAGAGTATGAGGCAAAAAATAAGAAAAATGAGCCTGGTGTGAAAGGTCTAAGTCACCACCATAGCTTCTACTACCAAATACAAGGGCAGTTACACATTACACAGAGAGAATTTTGTGATTTCGTTGTTTTTACACTCAAGGGCATTGATATCCAACGTATTTAGAGGGATGACACCTTCTGGTCAACCAACATGGAGCCTTTCCTACTCAGGTTTTACATGGAATGCATGCTGCCAGAAATTGTAGATCCTCAAGAACCCCGAAGCATGCCACTAAGAGAACCCCGTTACATCCTTGATGCCAGAAAGATACGAGACGAAAACCAGGCTAATAAAATCAGGAGGAATCAAAAGAGCAGCAAAAAGAAAGCGGCCCCATAGTTTATTGTGTGAAGTATCGAGACTGAAACTGTATTTCCGATGCCCTCGGCCCTCGCGAAAAAAGCGAGCACGAACCTTGAGTTTATGGCCTGTGGCTGGAGACAAGGGTGCGCGGGCAGGAAAATACGCGGGGCGTGGATTCCTTTGTTTATTATTATTTTGACATACTTCGGTTACCTAACGATACGGCAGACAGGCAGGACTGCCGGACTTCCGCTGAAAGTCCTCACGTAGACGAGTTGCCCGTTTGAATAATCTTCCATTATTACCTCTCTGGAAATCTCTCGATCTTCATTCGTAGGCCATAGCGTCATGGGATCGAGGGTTGTGGCTCTTCGTCCGCCGAACATTGCTTCGGCGGGTGTTTTCTCCATGGAAGATGAGACCGTCACGTGCTGCCGGAACAAGAACCTGGCGATTCTTCACTGAACTGCTTCTTCCGTAAGCTTCAAAAGGGCTTTCTTCGTTTCGCACACCATCTGTTCTACTTGCCCGTTAGTTGCAGGATGGTATGGTGCACTGGTGTAGTGCCTGATGCCGTTTTGTTGTTCTTGTTGTTGTTTTTTTTGTCAAAAGCTTGTTTATTTTATTTCAAACAAGATTCGGCGCGTTATGAGATAAAAGTATTTTCTATAAGTCAAAAGTAGCGAAAAAAATTGGGTTGTATGTATGTTTATACAGCCTAGAGCTTGGTATGCCTTAAGGCGGCGGTCCCACGGCCCCAACCATAATACCGGTGGCAGCTGTGCTAACGCTCCTGTTTGCGGTGCAAATGTCGCGTCTTTTCGCGTGTTACGTATTTCGTTCTTATTGCAAATAAATTGCCAATTCATCATTACTCTTTTAGTGCAAAATATGATACGCATGCTTTAAAACTTAACGCACAATAAGAAAACAAAAAGTGCAAGTTTTGATATTTTCAAAGACATACCTCTATGCATTCCAAGTTTCTAGACTTGTAATGCATCCAAGACGCGTTCTTATTTTTTTTATTAAAAGATGAAGGACTCGTCTAGTTCCCTGTATACGTGTTTTTCTGAATTAGCGCACTCACATTTTTTAATATTTATTCAAAAAGAGCCTTTTTTATGCAATTTTGAAGTCTCGTAACTCAGTTTCACACCATAACGCAGCAACGACACTTAAGGACATGCTCCTGGAAAATATAGGAACTCCGCATACAAAATATTAGAAGTGCAACGCCACCCGTTTTTTTGTAAACACAACTTGATTGTGACAAAATTTTAAAGAATTCCCTTAACGCGTTCTTGGTTTTCTCAGACAGCGTTCTGGCATCTGATCTAATTTTTTTTTAATTGTATTCTAGAGGAACTGAGCTGGTTCACCTGAAGCGTGATTTTTTTTGTATTCATATTCAGATTTGTTTAAAATAATTTTTAATCATAGAACTATTTTGAAGCTCGACTCTGTACGCAAGAAACCAGTTTCAAAGAAGAGGACAGCTATTTAAATAACGATTCTTTAATTATAGCTTTTATCGTTCTAATTAAAATCACTGTCTATGATTGTAATTATTTTAAAGCATACTAATTGTCCTAAATCATAAAAATAACCTATGTTCTAGCAGACGACGCCCACTTGCGCCATCTTTTGAATGGTGGCTGAAATTCGAGGTTGAGAAGTTCAGGCAAAGTGGCGCTGATTCTGTCCCTGACGCGGAGGATTCTTTTATCAAATATTTCCTCGCGCTACTTCCTCGTTCTTGCAGTGAGTCAGTTAATCTTGCAAGAAAAAAAGAAAGAAAACGAGAAGCGCGTCACAAGGGTCGCGAGCAAGTTCTCGAAAACACCTAGTGCCCATAAATAAGCCATTCAATGCTGCCCGCCATGTTCCGACACCACGAAAGGTGCAAATATTGAACTCCATCTGATGATGACGACGAAGCGGAATTTCTTTCCCTTCACTCCAAGATTTTTAACAAACAATTTTTTTTAAGGTTCCAGCTTTCCAACCGCGCTGGTTCTGTTTTGTTCGCCATCGTGGAGAGATTTGAGATTTTCAGTTTTCATGTTACTCTACTCGTAGACAACTTACAGAGAGCGTTATGTGCAAACCGCAGTGACTGGTAAGGAAACAAACAGCCAGTCATCGTGACTCAAATCTGAGGCTCAGGAAAAGGGTCTAATAAACCCCTTTTCCATGAAGTGCTCTATCAAAAGCGTTGCACATGTGCGAAACCCTCACTAAATCGTCTTTCTTTGGATTAATTTTTATTACATTTATTCAAATAAGAACAGTGTAAAACGATCAACTTTCATGGTGTTTGTTTAACAATGCAACGACTCCAAGCTTCCACTTTGCGCTTTACACCAACCACGACCCTTGTCCTTTGCAACTAGTTATAAGCGGCCACGTCCAACTTGGGGGGGGGGATCGGTGGCCGAGTAGACTAGCGCACACCAGCTCGGAGCACATGGAGCGAAAGCTCGCGCTGCAGAACCCAGGGATCCTGGGCTCAATCCCCACCCCTGCCCGTTTCGATCTGGATGAGCATCGTACCGGCGTGCGGTCGTGTATCACTACTGCGTGGTGCACGTTAAAGACCCCGGGCTAGCGGTTGTACCGCACTGGCTAAATTGCTCATCTACAGCGAGTGACTCGTCGCAACTTTAAATGGCAGACCAACTACACGCTGCATAAAATCCACAACCCCAATTATTACTATGCAGGGAATGGTGTTCCACGCGCCGCACGTGCTGGCGTCTGCAGCAGTAACTGTCCCAACGTTGAACTGTCCTAAAGAAAAGGCCTAAAACAAATGGCATCTTGCACGCGCGTTCGTCAGCGCTTTAGTTTGGTTATTTACTTCGAATCTTTTATACGGGGAAGGCGTGCGCGTGTGGCCCGTAGAACACCAATCCCAGCATTCTCCTTCATGCTTGGGTAATATAGCAATAGGTCCATTGATTAATTATTCGGTTAAAATTGACGCCCAGTCCTAGTTATAACTTACTCCGCAGGACATCTGTGCTTCATATGTCGCATGCAAATCTACTCTTTGAATTTGATTCCATGCCTCATTCGAACCACGAATGTCCCGTAAACTTTTAACTTTGCACGTGTTCTCGCGCAAACGAAACCATAAATGAAGCCACGCGCCCGCGCCAGTAAGGGCGCGTTCATTGGTATGTTTGTGTCATTTGCTTCCAAGGGCCGCTCGAGACGCAGGTCTCGTGCACTGGCGCATTTGACGCTACTTGCAAGACAAACGCAAACACATCGAGGGGCTTCATTCCTATGGCCACCGCGCAAGACACGTGCCACGGGAGGGTGCTCCGCCACCATTCGTTTTCAAGGAAGGGCCGTTTATTCCAGTGCTGCGCATCCATTTGCTTCCAAGGGTCTCTCGAGACACGGGCCTCGCGCTCTGGCGTGTTTTACGCTACTTGGAAAACAAACGCAAACACATCCAGGGGCTTTAGGCAGATGTAATTCCCCTTGATAAAGGCGTTTTTATTTTTTTGGTCAAATACCGCCAATCATTGGTGTGGAAACACACCAGACTCGTGCCACGAGCGGCCATTCGCTCCAAAGGGCAGCTCAATTCAGCGCTGCGCCGCCATTACCTTCCAAGGGCCGCACCAGACACGGGCCTTGTGCACTGGCGCATTTGTCGCTACTTGCAAGACAGACGTAAACGGATTGAGCGGCTTTAGTAGTGTGAACATAGCATTAGCTAGAATAAACGGATGTCCACCTGCTTCGATCGTGATCACGATCATGAGCAGAGTATGGGAGCGGCTTGCACCAGAAGCTGGCTCGAGAGGCACTTCGCCGCCTCGTCACTTCGTCGCAAAAATGCGTCCCAATTCGACACGCTCGCGCATTTTTGTTTTGTTTCTCGTACGTTTCCGAACCACCCATTTTGCGCACGTTATTGGAGTGGTAACTTTAGCGCACCACGCGCTTTAAATCCTTCGAATATTCACTTATACGGTGTGGTTCTCCTTAGGGCCACTGCCTTTGGGAGTACCACGTTCGCGGCGAGACGTTCTACCGCGAAGCGGGTTCGTACTCGCGTGGCATGCTGCTCGTCGAGCGCAATGAGACACCAGTCACGTGGGTAACGGTGATACACTCTGTTTATTCACAATACAAAACAAATACAAAAGACACGGCTATAAGCTGGTGAACGCCGTCGGAGTGGAGGTGGTCCACGGCCGAACGGTCGGTCACAAAGGTACAAAGGACGGGGTTTTAAGAATGGAACCTTCGGCGACCTTCTTCCGAGTTTCAACGCTGCGGAAACGAGTCATGACCAGTCCGGGAACGTCGCCTGCTGGACGGGGCCTACGCGAAACGAGTCCCGACGAGTACGGAACCGGCGCCTACGTGTCTGCGCCTGCGGAGACAGGTCTCAACGCGCCCGTGACGTCAACGGGACGTGTGTGCGTGCGTGCGGCTTGGTGCGCTCCGGAAGGGGAGAGAGGCCGGGCCTAACTGCGGAGACAGGTCTCAACGAGTCCGTGACGTCAACGGGACGTGTGTGCGTGCGTGGGGCTTGGCGCGCTCAGGAAAGGGAGAGAGGCATGACCTAATTGCGGAGGACCATGGCTACGACGCACTTCTGGCTACGACGCGGCGGACTTTGCTACGACGCACTTGACGGCGGGTTGCTGCTGCGCACTTGCTGCCCTGGCGGGGAGTGAGGGAGAAAACGGACCCCTATATAAGGCGGAGCGCGAGTCTGCTCAGGAGTTCTCTCGGATTTGACGACTGTATCGCAACCATGTAATTAAACCGTTCGTTACGTTACCAATTCTCCCACCTCCACTGGACCCCTGGGTTCTTCACTTCGGGGAATGGTCGTCGTCACGAGCCAGGAAGCTCCCGGACGTGCGGCATCAAACCCCGCCTCTAACAACTGGTTGGCAGCGGTTGGGATCGGACCATGCGACATCGTGCTACATCTGCGGGTGAGCGTTTGGACTTTGCTTTGAGATTCGCCAGGCTTCAGATTATGGGTAATTAATTTTGAACTGCTGGGAATCCTTAGTGTTTTGACTCGTGCGCTAGGTTTGTGTACAACCTCGCGACAAGTTTTAGAACAAAGCCAAAGCTAAAGAGCAGCGATCATGGATCTAATGAGGTTACTGAGAACAGATTTATTCTGTTTATGTGAAGAATTGGGTGTGGAGGTGGAGCAAAAGATGAAGAAATCTGAGATCAGTAAAGCGATTTCAGAGAGCGCAGAAGTAGAGGAAATTAAAATTGCGTGGGAACTGCTTCTGAACGCTAAGAGCGAGGCTGCAGCGAGAGAGGAACGAGAACGAGAGCAGGCTGCAGCGAGAGAGGAGCAGGGAGCAGGCTGCAGCGAGAGAGGAACGAGAACGAGAGCAGGCTGCAGCGAGAGAGGAACGAGAGCGGGAGCAGGCTGCAGCGAGAGAGGAACGAGAACGAGAACGAGAGCAGGCTGCAGCGAGAGAGGAACGAGAGCAGGCTGCAGCGAGAGAGGAACGAGAGCAGGCTGCAGCGAGAGAGGAACGAGCGCAGGCTGCGACAGAGGAGCGAGCGCTGAAAAGGCTAGAGCTCGAAATTGAACAACAGCGATTAAACTCACAGAACAGTAGAGTTGGGGCTCCGGTGCGAGCAAGTGAGACCGAGTCGTATCAAATGAAGAAGCTCATGCAGCCGTTTAAAGTTGGGGAAGACGTGGGCCTGTTCTTAGTGAACTTTGAGAGGACATGTGAGAAGTTGAGCTTCGCCCCAGAAACGTGGCCGCAACGGCTTTTGACTTTGTTGCCCTGTGAGGCTGCAGAGGTTGTCGCGCGCCTTAGTGCTGGAGACGCGGACGACTACGACAAGGTGAAGTCCAGCCTTTTGAAACGGTACCGCCTTTCTGCCGAGGCGTTCCGTCAAAGGTTTAGAAACGCATCCAAAAAGAGCAGCGAGGGCTACTCGGAATTCGCTTACGGGCTTAAAACCAATTTGATAGAATGGTTGAAGAGCGAGGAAGTGTACGAAAGCCGAGACAAGGTAGTCGAGTGTGTGTGCCTCGAACAGTTCTTTCGTAGCATTCCGCAGTCAGTCAAGCTCTGGGTGCAGGACAGGGTAGGAGTCGACACTGTCGAAAGGGCCGCTGAGCTAGCCGAGGAGTACGCAACGCGTAGAAAGCTGAGCGGAGAGGAAAGCGAACCCGGCCGGAGCGATCAGCGCAAGACCTTCCGACAGGGAAACGGCTCGCGAGAAAACGGGCCCGAGAAGCCCGAAGCAGGACAAAAGGTCCCAGAAAAGAGCGCAGAACACTCGAACGGAGACGAGGCGCGGAAAAGCCAAACAGGGCAGTTCGAGGCAAGGAAGCCGTTCCTGTGCTACAACTGTCAGGAGCCGGGACACATAGCGGCCAGATGTAACAAACCGCGGGTTGTGTTCTCGACCGTGACCGGTAGTGACGAGGACCTGGAGCTCCTTCGTCCCTATCTTCACGAGCTCCAGGTAAACGGAAAGCCGTGCAGGGTGCTTCGGGACAGTGCAGCGACGATGGACGTGGTTCATCCATCGTATGTAACGCGATCCGATTTTACTGGAAAGGTAGTTTGGATCAAGCAGCTGCTCGAAAAGCACAGTGTCTGTCTGCCTATGGCGACGGTAAGGATAACTGGCCCGTTCGGAGAGCTAGTGACAGAGGCGGCTGTCTCGCAAACAGTCCCGTTGGAGTATCCTTATTTGTTTTCTAACCGGTCAGAATTCCTGCTGCGCGAGAGGGGTCAACAACTGGGAGAGGGACTAGTTCAGTCAGGTACGAGGTCCAAATCGCGTCAGCTCGCCCCTTTGTTGACGAGTGATCCAGAGCCAGAGGCAGCTGTCGGGGAGCAGGCACTCCCAGAGCTCGAGGCAGAGAAACGGGATGAGAGGGACCAGGTTGTAGAACAGCCTGACCTCGTAGCACTAGAAAGTGTACGCCGTCCCAACGAACCGGCGGAAAAGGCGGAGGAAGACGGGATCAGTGAAAGATCTCTCGTAGCTCCGGCGTCACGTAACTTTGGTCCTCTGCTACGAGTAGACAGAGTGTCTTTGACAGTCGAGCAGAAGAGCGACCCTAGTGTGTCAGGGTTTCGCGGTACAGCTCAGGAGATTGCTAGGACCAATGTGACGGGGCATGAAAAAGGCGGATTGTTTTATCGGCGCTATAAGGACCGCATTTTCACGTCTAGAAATCACGTGAAAATCGATCACTACGACTTCAGGGCAAGAAAAAGGAAAGGCAAATTTAACGGCAATGCCGATGGGTTGAGCAGATTTTTCTGGTATCACCAAAAGCGGGAGTGATGATCTCAGAGGTCTCCGTCATCCACGGGAATGAGGATCAAAGTGGGGGCACTTCGTTAAAACCCCAACAAGACCTCACAAATTGCAAAAAGTTTTTGTCTTTTGTATTTTGTTCATAGTGACCTCTTTGGAAAAATGAGTTGTGTTTTGGCGACAGCGGGTCTCGATACCCGCAATTGTCCTAAGGTTTTAAATTTGTAGTTTTTTTGCAAATTTTTGTAATCCGTAGTCCAGTCTGGCGGGTCTCTGGCGAATTCCGAGCGTTTGGCTGCTGTGTGGCGTGGTGTTGTGTGGGACGTTTCCGCTAATGCCTCCGTTGTAAGAGGTTTGGGAGTTTGTTGGGTGCTTGCAGCGTCTTCTCAAGGCCTACTCCAAGCCCACCTCTTCAGGCCAGCGATTGTACCACCGGCCTTTCGAGGTTTCCCTGGCCCCGGAGGGGCTGTTAAGAATGGAACCTTCGGCGACCTTCTTCCGAGTTTCAACGCTGCGGAAACGAGTCATGACCAGTCCGGGAACGTCGCCTGCTGGACGGGGCCTACGCGAAACGAGTCCCGACGAGTACGGAACCGGCGCCTACGTGTCTGCGCCTGCGGAGACAGGTCTCAACGCGCCCGTGACGTCAACGGGACGTGTGTGCGTGCGTGCGGCTTGGTGCGCTCCGGAAGGGGAGAGAGGCCGGGCCTAACTGCGGAGACAGGTCTCAACGAGTCCGTGACGTCAACGGGACGTGTGTGCGTGCGTGGGGCTTGGCGCGCTCAGGAAAGGGAGAGAGGCATGACCTAATTGCGGAGGACCATGGCTACGACGCACTTCTGGCTACGACGCGGCGGACCTTGCTACGACGCACTTGACGGCGGGTTGCTGCTGCGCACTTGCTGCCCTGGCGGGGAGTGAGGGAGAAAACGGACCCCTATATAAGGCGGAGCGCGAGTCTGCTCAGCAGTTCTCTGGGGAATCATCCGGTGCACCGGATGATTCCCCGTTGTTGCCTCCGCCGAAATCCCAGGAAGAAGACCCAGAGATCCCGCTGACCGCTGGTTTTAAGATAACAGCGGAGGCGAAGGGGCGAATCAAGGAGCGACACGTCGATCTCCTTTGTGCGGGGTTCGTAATGGAAATCGCCCCAAAGGGGAGAGGAGGAAGCCACTCACAGTGGTAAGCAGCGCCACCTCTCGCTACGCCAGCGCGGCCGCCACGGCGAGCCAAAACGCTGACGCGACAGAATGTTGAGGATCACAATCCCCACAACGGTTGTTTTCAATGACGTTCATCAAGTTTATTAGTCACTGTACGTTTATTTAAAGATAAATAAAAATAGTTTCATTCTTCGGAAGCCGTAGGTTCGCTACCCGCACGTACCTTCTGGAAGGAGTGGCTAGGTAACATGAATGCTTTGGCCTGCCGATTTTTTTCTTTTTAATGCGAAAGGATTAACTGTTTCATTGAGCCAACCGGCGTTATCAGCTTTTGAAGCGGCGCCAAACGGCACCTAAATTCTCCTGTCCTATGGAGCAAAGCCTGTAGTCTTTTACAGCGATTTGATGAATGCATTCCTATTGGCTGGCGCGCGCCATAGTTTCAACGAATGCCACGCTACAGAGAATCCCTCTCCATGACTCAGCGGCCCGGCCGCCTGTAAGAGGGAGAGGGTGGCCGGGCTCTGCAGAGCGGTCGGCCGCTCGAGCTCCACCTCGTTCCCGCTACCATCGCAGAGCTTTTGTGAATCGCCTAAACATTCCTAATGAGATTCTGCTCGCTATTTTCAGTTGCGAGGTCCCTTGTGCTGCAAAATAATTGTAGACGGAAACTGCGGTGCTTGACGTCGAAACTGATCATTTCAAGCAGAAGCGGATCATGTAAATCAGGCATAACAAGTCGGCGTTTTCTACCAGTTACAATGTTTAGCACCACCTTGTATTCAGCCAGATGCTGAATCACCTCAGTCAGATGGTTGCGACGTGACGTGTACGGTGTGCAATGACGCACCAACTATACTTCGTTTCAGCTTGGGTCCAGACGCAGCCGATGCTACGAGCGCGAGCGTGTGGCCCTGAACAGTGCTTGCATTGTACGAGCGCGCGTGCTTGGCAGGGACGCTGAAAGCCCGGAGCTCGCGCTTGTAGCATCGCCTGCGTCTGGACCCAAGCTGAAACGAAGTATAGGCACACCTTAGTCAGCCAGGACCGTGGAGCCGCCGTGGAGTCGCGGAAGCGTGCCCGTCTCGCACCCCGAGGCCCGGGTTCGATTCCCATCCAGACCAAAATGTACTTAAGTTTCTTTCCAAAGCAATCCATTTACTTTGTTTACGGGAACCTTCGTGAAAATTGTGACGTCAATCTGAGCATTTCTAACGTGTTTTTACTCTTTGCGCCGTCGGCCATTTTTGGTACCATCGTTCTCGGTCATGCCGCGGACGCCGACGCCGGATTTTCTCGTAGTGGGGCAAATAATCTTTTTCGCTTTAAAAAGTCTTCTGACCAGGCCATCAGCCCCTTTTTATAGCATTCAACGGTGTACTGGACTAGTGTAAGCATAAAAAGCAATTATACATAAAATAAACAAACTGACATTAGCTAAGCATCGTAGTCACAATAATTAATATCAACGTCATCAAAAGTTTCAAATACAAATAATTCACATCAACATCATTGAGATCACATTCAATAACATACAATGCCAGCGTTACTGCAGAATTCTTCATTTCTGTTGCATTCAAACAGAACATATATGTATATAAAGATACATGTAAGACGCTGTTTTTTTTTTCAACATCAAATTATCAATAGACTTAGTTAATATTGAAAAAAATATCAAAATCAATATAAAAAGCACTTAAAAATCTGCTACCCACTCGCCTAACAAATTTTAAGTTTAGGTTACTGGGGCTAAAAAATAAACTTTTATTCCTTTCTTGAACATGCAGAATCTTCGACCTCGGCGTACTATTTCAACAATATTGAGGTGGTTATTTATAAGGTCAGATAATTGGTAATAGAGTTTAATTAAACTACCATCCAAATGATGAGTTAAATTGAGCACCCTTCCGAACACCCGTCTTGAAAAAAAAAATCTGCTATTGCTTGTTTTATCATAAATCAAAATGCACAAACACGCATAGTAAAAGCGCGAGGCCATGGTGCATGGTTTGCGCTTGATTGCTTTGACCGGGGACAAAAACGCGCTATAAGACGTTGAGCTCCGTGACATAGTGTTTTCTGAATCTGGTTGATTGGCCTCATTTACCTGTTATGTCGGCTGCGCTCTGACTTACAGCAAAATGAATAGACCGATCTCACGAGCTAGTTTGAGTACGCCACCGCTGCCGACATGCATCGTGGGAGCTGTAGTCTTTCTGCACGCTTGACAACCCTGCTGGAGGTCTGCGCGAGCAGAGCACGAGACGGCACGAGCTGTCTCGCGAACTGGCGTCTGCCTCCTACGAACTACAGTTATGGCGGCGTCACGCATGCGTGGAACGCTTGGTGAGATCGGTCTTTCTCATTCACGAAATGCTGTTAAGGTTTGATAACATTCTACACTGATTGATTGACTATATTTTTAATTCTTGAATAGTTAAAACGATAGCTTCTGGCTTGTGAGCCTCTAACAAAATCGCTTTGCTAACC
Source organism: Ixodes ricinus (assembly GCA_037355805.1). Lineage (NCBI taxonomy): Eukaryota > Metazoa > Arthropoda > Arachnida > Ixodida > Ixodidae > Ixodes > Ixodes ricinus. Next base: position 32,163 of record JAZHYW010025460.1, on the reverse strand, counting down.
CTGCAGCGCGGAACAAAGCCAGTATTAAAGAACAAATTTTGCCCAACTATAGGCACTCTCGATCGGGTCGATGAGCTAGCTGGGCTCCGCTTCTGTGCGAACTGGGCACTGCTAGCACCACTGACACGTTTGCTGGCATTTGTGTCAGCGGAAGCACACGCTGAGCGCTGAACGTGCACGGGCGTGCAGCAGAAAGGAGGAAATTAAGAGCAGAGGAGGAACATCACTGTCACGAGCTTGTTTTCTGGCCACATGGATGAGTGCCGCCATCTAGCGGTTGAACTAATGGCTTGTTCAAGATGGCCGCCTTGGGACCGCCGCCTTAACGGGCAACGTGTCTCCCAGCTGTAGACGAGGAATTCAGCCAGTGCAGTACAATAATAATAATTAGGGTTGTGTGGATATTTATACAGCGAGTCGTTGGTCAGCCATCTTAAAGTTGCGACGAGTCACTCGCTGTAGATGAGCAATTTAGCCAGTGCAGTGCAACCGCTAGCCTGGGGTCTTTAACGTGCATCACGCAGTAGTGATAAACGATCGCCCGCCGGTACTATGCTCATCCAGATCGAAATGGGCAGAGGTGGGGATTGAACCCAGGATCATGGGTTCTGCAGCGCCAAAAGTATCGAAAAAAGAGCGTAGAACGTCAATGACGCGTTTGGACGTCGTGGCATGCATCGTCTAAATTTCCAACCACTTAGAGTACGCATCGACCATGACTCCGCAGATGCGGATACCTTTCGCCATCCACCAACTGAATAGTAGATCGTTTTCAGTTACTGTTGATGATGGCGCTAGACTCGAGGAAGACTCAGTAGTTCTGCAAAGTTAGCCCAAGTGCCAACACTTTTGTCGAAGGTGGAACGTGTTCGAAACGTCGACAACGTCGGTAGCGACGTGCTGTGCTTGACACCGGACGCTTACCCTTCACTAAGAAGAAACTTGCTTGTTCGTCTGCCACAAGTCGTCCGATGTCAGGTCATCACCACAACTCTATCTCCGGACAAAACAGGTCTTCATTGTCCGCAAGTTCATTGTTAGCAATCATACGAACTTTTAAATTCCCGAACGCTCATCGCTTGCCACCACTAGACGCCGCTCATTCATAGCATCTTCATTGCAAATAAACGTCTTTCTATTTATTCTGATGGTTTTCATCATATTCCTCCTAAGCTGTACTTACACTATGTCTGTCGGTACTTCCGAAAATATTGCAACGGCGTTTGTTTTCTGGCAACTATAATGTAACAACCTTTACATCTTCCGGATCCCGTGAAACACAATATTTCGTGATGTCACTTTTCAGTCGTCATTATAATGGTGAGGTAAGTAGCGTAAATCGCGAAGCAGTTTACTTGACGTCCGCTTCCACTGGTGTCTTGGAAGATTGAGTCTACTGAGCGTGCATTCCTGTAGAAGTTTTCATTGATAGAATATTGACACGTCAATCAACAATTGATTCCTTCTTGGTAAGATTTATTGCGAAAGCCCGTGACAACCACCGAACCGCATCACCCGATATATGAGAACAATTTATACCCAGCTTAAAATTCTCGGATACATGCGTTTGCTGGGCCACGCTACTTGAGCCAGCTAAGCACAGCTGGCAGCGGCGCGAGCAAGGCCACGAGGGGAACGTGATGGTGCTCGAGCCATCCCACCGTGAACCAATGTTACAGTGTACTAGAATGCTTGGGTAGTGTTGGGACTCGCCTGAAGCGCGTGGTATTGATCGCGACAGGTGTCGACACCGGCGCGTTATCCGGAAGGTGTGCGCGTGCGCGGCTGCACGCGCGAAAATATGAATCTTTGGTGCCGCTTTGGTGGAGTGCACATAGAATTTCTGATACAGCTACGACCTGCCAGCGGTCGTTCCGCGGCATCAATTGCGCTGCGGCACGATCGTTAGCAACATGATGCTTGAATGTATTGGACGGTACAAGCTACATAGGAAGCGAGCATGCCGGCCGTGTCGCGTCGGTCGCCTATTGTTTGCCTATTGTTTGTCGTGGTTGAAGGCAGTTATGAACTCGGAAAGTTTCTTCGGTAGCCGGTTGTAGCGCTAACCCGCTACAACGCACAACCAATGCAGCGACTGGCAGAAGTTCCCCGGTAAAAAGGACCCGTTTGCCGCTAGGGGCGCCCTGGTCGGGGCAAGAGGAAGCGAGCATGCCGGCCGCGTCGCGGCGGTCGCCTATTGTTTGCCTATATTTTGTCGTGATTGAAGGCAGTTATGAATTCGGAAAGTTTCTTCGGTAGCCGGTTGTAGCGCTAACCCGCTACAACGCACAACCAATGCAGCGACTGGCAGAAGTTCCCCGGTAAAAAGGACCCGCTTGCCACTAGGGGCGCCCTGGTCGGGGCTTGAATTAGATCCGCACGGCTCCTATTACCCTTTCCTTTACATAAAAACAATTGCGACTTTAAAGAAGCGGATTGCAAGTTGTTTCAGCGTAGAATTAGCTGCGACTTTCGGTTTGTCGGATGGTGAGCATTTTAAAGGAAATGCCCATTTCCTTGGTCGCAAAGGCCGAACATTAGATATTTGAAAGGGATATCTAAAACTCGAAAGCAGTTTTTCTTTTATCCTATTTTACAATGGAACGAAACGGCACATTGTCGTGTCCCAGCGCGGGACAACGGCAGAGACGTCGTGACTGGACAACCGCCATCAAGCCAATGATGTTTATTTAGGGCGCAAGGACCCAGCACGAGAAAGAGAGAAAGACGAAGTGGCATCTAGTGGCCGAGAATTATAGATGTGGCAAAGATGTAGCAATAAAAGAAGAAGTGAGAATACAACATTTTCCCCCCGTTGAGAAAAGAAGAGAAAGAGAAAGATGGAAAGAAGAAAGAAGTAGACACAAAGCAAACGCAATACAAAATACATAGGACTCAATGCAATATACAAAGTACGATACGATAGACAAGAATGAATAAATGTACAATAACCTCAATTGGAATCAGCACGCTTTGTACATAATAATATACACGGAGTAATTACAAGCTTTGTACAACAATTGACACACACAAAAGATACGAAACGTTATAAACATAAGGAATCTGTAAATCATACTGTGAAAAATAAATTCCGGGCCCGGTTTTAAGAATCTATTGGATACGCGTGTGACCAATAGCAATAAATAATCGCACACAGTGACACAAAACATTAACATGCATACCATTCACACAGTATCTCCGAATCTCACGGGTTTCCGCCGCTCTCGTCTAGAGCGTCTAACAGTCTCGTTTGCTGACGCTGTTGCGGCGGTGTTAGATGCAGCCGCTGCACCTTCGTTCAACTGCACAGTCCTGTTACCGGTGGATCTCCGACCGGAAGTGTCCTGATCACCGTTAGGCTGGACCGGTGGATCCCGTGCAACAACGCCTGAGGGCGTACACTGGGCACGAACCTGACTGTCATCCGCGACTGGAGGTGATTCAGGAACCCAGTGAACTGTCAGGCTTCCTGATGGCCGATGCTGAAACGTGTTTGAGGGCGTCGACTGTTTCTCGGGTGGAACGGCAGCGGTCAACTTCGACGCATTCCAAGCTCTTCCGTCCTCTAGGCGGAATGTCCAACGTCCAACTCGTTCCACTATTTTCAGCGGCTCGCTGAACTTGGATTTGTCGTATCGCGTTTTCTTTGGAAGCCGGTAGCGAACGAACTGACCAACAACAAATGTCGGTCGTTTGGCTCCTCGTCGCTGGTCAGTGTACTTCTTGCTTGACTGTTGCCGTTGGCAGACTCGCTCTCGTAGACGTTTCATCTCCTTCACTGGGTTGCGGAGAAATTCCCGAGGTGACAGACCCAGGATATGGAGACGCGTCTTCGGTTTCCTTCCGTGGAGGAGGAGCGCTGGCGACAAACCTGTTGTGGCATGTGGGGTACACCGGTACACCCCTAGGTAGTCGGTGACTGCTTCTTGTAAACGACGCTTCTCAGCGGCAGCGAGCTGAATGAAGTTTTTCAGTACTCGATTGAACCTTTCGACGAGCCCATTGGCTTGTGGATAGTACACCGATGAGTAGACGTGGTTTATGCCTCGGTCTTTTAGGAAGTCGTTAAACTGTAATGACGTGAACTGCGGCCCGTTGTCTGACACGAGACAACCTGGATAACCCTCCCGAGCGAAGACTGATGACAGAAATGTCATCACTCGAGAGGTTGTCACGTCGTGGCAAAACTGAACCTCTGGCCATTTAGAAAAATAATCAACAAGAGTGATGGCATACCGGCATGCTGGCTCTGCTTGTTCAAATGGACCAACAATGTCGATGGCGACTTTGGCCCATGGCCGCTCCGGAAGTGGAACTGGCTGCAAGGGTGTTGGTGAAGCTTTGACAGGCTTGTCTGTCGCTTGGCACACCGGGCAGCTTCTGATCACACTTTCGGTTTGACGATCCATGGCAGGCCACCAGTAGAGGTCTCGGAGCCGGCTCTTGGTCCTGACGATTCCTGGATGGCCTTCGTGAGCAATTTCAATCAGTGTATTCCTCAGTGTCGTAGGAATTACAACATTTTCCCCTCTCATCAGCATGTTTTCTACAACTGAGAGTTCGTCACGAACATGAAAAAAGGGAACAATGTCGTTGGACAAAAACTTCTGCGACGGCCAGGATGAAACTACATAGTCCATCACTTGACTTAGGATGACGTCATCTGTCGTGGCTTGCTGCAGCTGTTCTTTGGTCAAGCAAGGAGTGACGAACGACACGATCTCCTCTTCAAATGATGTCCCGCCTTCCGTGTCAGCTACTGGCAAGCGTGACAGAGCATCCGCCACACGGTTGTCAGAGCCTCGCTGATACTCAACCGTGAAGTGATACATCAGCAGACGTGAGGACCACCGCGTGATGCGCAGCGGACGATGTCCTGTACCGCGTGTTGACAGAAGGGCAATAAGTGCCTGATGGTCGGTACGTAATGTGAAGTGGCGACCCCATAGGTAGTTATGCCATCGCTCACATGCCCAGAGACATGCCAGGGCTTCTTTTTCTCCGACCGAATACTTTCGTTCTGCTGGAGTGAGCGTACGAGAGGCAAAAGCAACAGTATGGACTTGTTTCCCCGCTCGTTGCTGGAGGACAGCCCCAAGCCCATATGCGGACGCATCTGTTGCGACGATTATCGGCAGGGCGGGGTCGAACATTCGAAGCACTTGACTGGACGACAAGAGAAATTTCAACCGTTTAAAACTTTCGTTGGCCTCGGGGTCCCAAATGAATGGAACGTCTTTGCGCAGGAACCGGCGAAGTGGTTCCACTTCAGTCGCAAGTCTGGGAATAAATCTTGAATAGTACTCCACCAGTCCCAGGAATGACCTGAGCTGGCTGATGTCCGTTGGCACTGGTGTCTGGTTGATGGTGTCGACTTTTTGTTTGAGAGGAGCGATTCCCTGGCTGCTAACTTGGTGACCCAAGAAAGAGAGTTCTCTGACATCAAAGACGCACTTGTCATTCAAGCGTAGCCCCGCATTGGAGATGCGCTGAAGAACGGCTCGGAGGTTAGCAAGATGCTCCTCGCTGGATCTGCCAAAGACAATGATGTCGTCTATGTAGAATAGCACTCCTTCACAGCCATGTAAAATTCTAGACATCATTTGTTGGAATGTGGCTGGAGCAGAAGCCAGGCCAAAACATACTCTCTTAAATCGGAAAAGGCCTTCATGTGTTACAAAGGCTGTCAGGTCTCTGCTATCTGGGTGTAGTTCTACCTGATGGTATGCAGAAGCCAGATCTAGTTTTGAAAAGTGGGTTGCACCAACCAGGGAATTAAGCAGTTCCTCTGTGTGTGGTAGAGGAAAGCTGTCAATAACAACTGCCTTGTTTGGCTCCCTGAGATCTACGCACATTCTAATTTTTCCATCCTTCTTCTGGACTACGACGATTGGCGACACCCATTCAGACGCGTCAATACGTTCAATCACGTCATTTGCTTCAAGGCGCTTAAGCTCGTCTGAAACTTGCTTGCGAACCGTAAACGGAAGACGTCGCAATTTGCATTGTACTGGTGTAACAGAGAGGCGGACTTTTACCTTGTGTACATAGCCTTTGGCGTGACCAAGCTCAGAAACAAAAAGATGCTTGTAGTCAGCGCTCAGTGGTTTTGGAAGGCGTCCCGCTGTAGATGTTTCATGTGTCGCTGCTCCAGCAGCAGCTTGTCGGTCTCCGATATGAGGAGGACCACTCTTCGGAGAGAGCCGTGATGCGGAACTTGGTTCCCCTACAGCAGCACGTAGGCGATCTTCCCACGACGAGGGGCGCTGCTGAACTTTTTCTGGAGGGTTGTGCGCTACCCCGGCACTATGTGGTACCTCGTTGGTCGATAAATCTCGCCCCGATGACGGGTCTAAGCCTTCGACCTGAGTGTGGAGACAGCGCAACGCTGTCCCTAGGATGCGAAGGTCTAGGGCTTGTATAGCATCAAGACCCAGGAGAGACGTGCCAATGTTTGTAACATAGAATAATATAAACGCCGTCTTCTCCTGGTAGGAAACATCTGCGTAAAATGCTCCCAGGACTGTTATTTTCTCGTGTGAATAGTTCAGGAGAGCCGTTGGTGGTGAGAAAAGCTCGATGGTCCTTTTCTCTTTGAGGCTCTTGAAAACCGCGTCCGAAACTATGGAAACGGATGATCCGGTGTCCACGAGAAAGTTGACAACATGATGGAAGACGATGACGTCTATGTAAATGGCCGATCGACGACCACCAGGAGTAACGTTCATCACAACTCCATAATCGTCTTCGTCGTCGTCGGAGACTATCTCTTGGATATGAACGGAGTTCTGTCGACGGTTGGAGCTCCTGCAGACTCGCGCGTAATGTCCGCGCTTACCGCACCCATAGCACGTGGCATTTTTCGCTGGGCAGGCCGCGGCGGTTAGACATTTGTGCAAACCACAGTTTCGGCATTCTGGCAAGGTCTCGTGGTGCGATCTAGGTGCCCAAGGCCCGGATGTGAGCCTCTTGTACTGGACCAACTCCCGGTTATTGCGTCGTGCTGACACCGATTGGTCATTAGTGGACGTCCGGGAGAGGCTCCGATTTGAGGCTCGACGAGACAGAGGCTGGTCGTGTTGTGGTGCATGGGAGGTAGGCGGGCGCCATGACACCTGGCGCGAGGAAGAACGTCCTTTGTTACCTCGCTGCTGTCGATTGGAGGGTCTACGACGTTCTGCATTGACCTCGCATGCTATTGAAGGTTCGTCGGCATATGGCTGTGATCGCATCGCGCTTGCTTCTTGTGCGGCCTTCTCTAAGTGAAGAGCGACGTCGACGGCGCGCTCGAACGTTAAGGCTTTGTCGTAGAGTAGTCGTTCGCGAAGAGAAATTGAGGATATTCCCGCGATGAGCTGCTCGCGAAGGTCTTCGTCAACACGGGTTCCAAAATTGCACGTGGTCGACAATTGACGTAAAGCCGCGATATACTCTGCGAGCGACTCGTTGGCTTGTTGATAGCGGCGTCGAAACCGATATCGCTCTACAATGGCGCTCGTGGTTGCAGAGAAATGGTTGGCCAAGGCTGCGACCGTTTCTACGTAGCAGTCGTGAGAGGGACTTGCCACATGAGCAGACTCACTTGACGTCGTAGCTTCTCCAGCCGCGTTTACAGCTGGCCCCGTTGCTGGCGGAAGCGTAGCGGTAGCGGGTGGTGGAAGACGACTTACTATGACGGCATCATAGATACGTTGACCTTCATCGCCCAAGTTGTGGATGAGGATCGATTGACGGCGAACGGCAGAAAACTCGGCAGCACCAGCTGCATCCATGTAGCGCTGGAACCGCTTGTACCATTCTTCCCAAGGTACCGGAGGTCGTCCAGGCGCATCCAGAAATGGCTTTGGTGGCGCGATGTTCGAAAAAGCCATCTTCGGTTAAGAGCGGATCAGCTTGCGGCACTCTGACGTCCTGGTCCGATCTAGCTGGAGGCTGCGTCAACGTTCTCGGAGCGAGGCCTATGTCCGAACGCTGCGGTAAGGCCTAACTGCTCTGAGTCCAGAATTGAGCTGCGGCAGGATCGCAGATCGGCGGACCAAGGTAGGCAAAGACGCGCAGTCCCCCGACGAACTTAGAGGCTAGCAGGGACCGTCAAGCATCCTCGTCGCCAAAAGGATGTCGTGTCCCAGCGCGGGACAACGGCAGAGACGTCGTGACTGGACAACCGCCATCAAGCCAATGATGTTTATTTAGGGCGCAAGGACCCAGCACGAGAAAGAGAAAGACGAAGTGGCATCTAGTGGCCGAGAATTATAGATGTGGCAAAGATGTAGCAATAAAAGAAGAAGTGAGAATACAAACACACATACTAAAGTCCGATGTCGTTTTAGTATGTTTCTAATACCTCCAGGTTAACTTCTCTGTCTTCTTTTCTGCCCGTCTTCTTTTTCTTGACATTAATCAGCTCGCTTCACTTGTCACTCATTCTTGTGTTCATTTATGCGACGAACCACCCAAGCGACTGTCGCAAAGGGGTGAGAATCTTTTATTTCTTCACGGCTGCCGCGATCATCCGAGGACCACCCGACGTTCACTTATAAGAAATGGCTTATAACACGTGACAATTTTTATCACACGTCTTAACATTGAACTTAAGTAAAAAAAACTGAGACAACGTGGGCTGAACAAGTAATGCTTTATAAGATTCAAAGAAAACAAGCAACTATTTCACATCATTTAGACCAGAAACAACAACACGTAATTAAGGCAGGAAGGTCCTGCAGGACGAGAGGAACTCAGGTCCTGGGTACACTTGGCAGCAGAGTCGGGTACCGCGTCTGGCGTAAGCGCTGGGTGTCCACGAGGGATTCTCACTTCCTTTCCGCCGATGATGTGGACGTAGTCTCGAAGGATGAAGCGGGGCTTGAAGTGCAGCTTGCAGACAGCGCTTGTTTCTTCAAGACGCTTGTCCGATCGCTGCAGATTCTTCTCCCAAAGATCTCTTTTGGCTCTGTCCTTTGGAACGCCGAAAAGGGACGCCGTTTTCACTCCTTTCACTCGGATGAGGCCCGTTTTGCAACCAGGTGCAGAGCAAGAGTTCTGTCGCTGTTTCGCCGGCGGCATTTCGGCACTACCCTTACGCGTTCACCATCCGCAAAATCAGAACACAAGATTCAAAGCATATTACGATCGAACACACCGGAACTATAAAGTCGTACGGTCCCGACACGCGCACCGCTCGAAGTGAAAAACACGGAACTATACTCTGTTTCCACCTTGTGTCGAACCGCAGGAAAGGCTACAAGCGCGAGCTCCTTGCTCTAGGGCACATCTCGACGGCACAAGCTCTCGTGCACCAAGGGCAGCTGCCAACGCTATGAGCTCGCGCTTCTAGCCTTCGCTGCGGTACAACATAAGCTGAAACGGAGTGTATAAAATCGTGGTACCGACACGTGCACCGCTCAGAGTGAAAAAAAAAGTACAGAAAAGAGCGGGCTGCGCGATTTTTTCCGGATAACTCGACTACAGCGCCGCCACGAACTGTCAATACACGCGCCCTCACGAGCTCCAGTTGCCGAGCCGCTCCGGTCCCAACACTATACTTCGTTTCAGCTTGGGTCCAGACGCAGGCGATGCTACAAGCGCGAGCTCCAGGCTTCCAGCGTCCCTGCCAAGCACGCGCGCTCGTGAACTGCAAACACTGTTCAGGGCCACACGCTCGTGCTTGTAGCATTGGCTGCGTCTGGACCCAAGCTGAAACGAAGTATACCCAAGTATTCTAGTACACTGTACCAATGTTTCGGCCACCCCACGGGTGCGTGTCGCCATCTATTGGTTGAACTAGCGCCTTGTTCAAGATGGCTGCCGTGGGACCATAGCCCTTAAAGGGGAACTCCGGCGATTTTGGAGCAACCCCAACAACGCGAAATTCAGAATAGTTACTGTGAAATCGGCCAATGAAAATGACGCCAAAACCAAGATTCGAATATACTCCGCGCTTTTCATTGCCGTGACGTCACGGTTGGGTAGGCTTGCGGTTCGAGCGGACAGTCTAAAAATAAACTATGCCGAGCATTTGTTTCGTGCTGCTGCGCGGAGCTGGAGCGACCTTCCACAGCATTCATTTGACACCATAAAACCGTTTGTAATCAGTTGGGAACAAAGTCTACAGCCCAAAGAGTGAATCCCTACCCAACCATGACGTCACTTTTTCAATGTTGCCAGTAGAGCTTTTCACTTTGAAAAACACGATGAGGACCAAAATTGGGAAATTCTGTAACTTCGCGAAAAAAATTATTGTGTCCAAATATTTGGGTTACTATTTCAGCGATGTTCGTTGGTGTTTTTAGCAAGAGTTTTTAGGCAAATCGGGGACTATGAAGAAAACGGGCGGAGTACACCTTTAAGGTGTATCCACACGACGGACCGGGCCGCGGACCGATTGATCACGTGATGCGCGGCCCGCGGGCCGCCCGGCTGCAATGAGCATCCACACGGCGGACCAAAAGAGCAGACGACAGAGCGAACGGGCCGGTCTAACCTCGACCTCACAGCTCCACCAAACGCATGCAGCGAGCTGCTTTGAGGCTATTTGTAAGGAGCCAAGATGAGGTTGAACGAAAGAGACGTTTGGCCGCGGTGGCCCTGGCGTTGACTATTGAGGACGAGGAGGACTTGAGTGAACCGAAAAGGGCATGCTGGATGAAGCCCTGGATGTGCAGGAAAGATCTTGGTCTGCATAGTCAACTCTTTTCGTCGCACAACAAAAGGTTCGTCTTCTTCGTCTTCAACAGTTGGCGGTCAACAGCCAGCTTGTTGCCAGACTTAGCGCTTCAATTATACTAAAAACGCCGCGGTCCGCCGCCAAGGTCCGGGCGAGAAAAGTCGCTTGGCATTTCTCAGAAGCGCGGGCCGCGGACCGCCGGCGGACCTCGAAAACCGGTGACGTAAGATCACGTGATGCGCGGCCCGCGGACCAAAGCAGCGATTTGGTCCGTCGATGTGGATACACCTTTACCAGCCGTACTGTGGCCGCCGCAGAACACGGTAACGGTCTCCCAAAACTTGCCGCTGGTAGTGAGCGGACACTGTGTGTTTTTGGTCTTATTGACTTTTGCGCGAGTGTGCTGCTTCGTAATGTTTCTTCGAAAGCTCGGATCGTAGCGCTCAAGCTCACGAGTTAATTTCTCTAGACCTGTGCATGAGGCACTCCGATACCTGAATTCTAAGGTGTAGGCAAGGGGCATTACATCAACGCTTAACCAGAAAGGCTGTCAATTTTTTGTGCGATAACATGTGTTTAACTGGATTTTTGCAGGACTCATCTGCTGCGACCAAAGGTGCTAGTGAGGACCCAGCACAGGTGGCAGCTGCACCACCACCACCACCAAATGGTAGGTATAAAAAAGTCGGGACTCATCTCCATGATACACTGTTTGCACCTATGTCGCGTCATTAACATGTATTATGGACGAGTGCCGTCGGTAGTCTCATGCTGATGGCCACTGATGGTCTGTGGTTGCAGCTTTGCTACACTGTGATCATGGTGAACTGCGCTGGCTCCAGTGGCCCAAAGTGACAGTTTTTGTGCCCATCTCAGCAATTACATAAAACTGTGACCACTATCTGCACCGGGCATAACTAACGAGGAAGGTCGAAGAAGCTGTCATAAACATTATTGTGCCTGGTCGGTAGCTCCCAAGGTGGCCGTAAGCCCAACCGTGTTTCTAGCAAGGTGACACCTGAGCAAGACTCACAAAAACTTAGGTGTACCCATGGTGCAGAGGCGATTCCACATGGTTACTCGAGTTTTGTGTCGAACAAGACAGCAGAAAAAATGAATGAGACTAAGTGTTAGTTTGCAAAAAGGCTGTGGCTCCGGTTATCCGTTTCCCGACAGTGGCCTGTTTGCACCAAACAATCCCACACTGTCTCCGGTTCCATTTCCCAACAGCAGCCTGCTTCCACCAAACATTCCCGGCAACACTACAGCTACCCACCACTCTGAAATTGACACAGAAATGACACAAAGACAAAACTGGCTCATCAATTCCAAAATTGACATCTGCTATTTATATAGAAGGTTCAAAGAGCTGTGGGAACAGGCCGCACCTAGCTGGGCATTGCCTATCGAACTCGGCAAAATTGTCGTTATGCATTTTTGCATATTTCTCTTAATTTTTTGCATTTGGGTATTCAAGTTCTCCACCTTTGGCTAGAGATCACAATCTGTAATAGTCCAGTTAAGAGTAAGTAGCAGACGGTTCTTGCCAGCACACATGGCAATATTTTCTGCATACTAAACTGGACAAATACGGGCAAACTTTGTTGTGATCACTTGACGGTTTAAACTTCTGCCTAGGCCTGGCCCAAGTTTCTGCACTAGCACATATTGCCACGCGCGTCTCCGAGCAGGCGCGCTTGTGGTCGGAGTGATTGTCGTGCTTGCCTCGCTGTAAAGGTCCGAGGTTCCATGCCTGGCTGTGCATGCACCTTTGTTAATGCCCCACACCTCCACCAAAATGTCACGAATGACAGATGATGAGGTGATGAATGAACAAAAACGAAACATTTAATTTGGTGAAGTTGTGCCAAGACAAAAATACAAAGAGGTAGCTTTGCAGGCATCAAGGCGGAGTAGCACGATCGAGCGTAAGAGCGAGACTCCGTATCGCCTCACCCTCATATACGTGGGTATCTGGGACAATCGGCGTAGAAGGTTCGGCGCATATAACATTTGAACTTCGAACAAGCAAGAGGGTTCTTGAATTCACTAGAATGCCACATTTACAGAAACAACAAAAAGGTGCCTGCACGGCCAGGCACCGTACCTCGGACCTTTGCAAGGCAAACAAGCACGACAATCACTCCGCCACAAGCGCGCCAGCTCAGACGCACGTGGCAATAGGAGCAGCCTCTGCCATTAACTGCATCTGACATGTACGGAGTGGTGGCCACCACCACGGCGCCTACTGACATGACATCCCACGCAAACCATGTATGCCTGCTACTGAAACTATGTCATGTTGTTAGCCGTGCACCAGTCATCAAGTGAACTGCCACCCTGGATGGTGAGGGCCTGAACTGCTCCAACTGCACTGTTTAGGACCTCTCGCCCACTGAGCAGGAGCAGCTGGTTGCATATCCCATGCTGCTGGAGTGCAACATGAATTCCCTAGCTTTAGAGAAGTGCAGTCAAGGTCCAAAATTGGCTGGCAAGCATTGTGTAGAGAACCGTGGAAAGAAAACCTGCATCATATGGCAATAATAAGTTATTTTAGGCCGAGTTTCTTCATCCTTGCTTTATTCAGTTACATCCAGAGCAGCTCTTGCTCACATCTTTTGTTCCTGGCTCAACACAATGTGGAAGAGCTGGACTTCCACAGCATCAAGTGCATTGATGGGAACAACAGTTAGCGTGTCATTGGAAATCAGCTATGACAGGCAGTTATAGCAGAAAGGAAGGTGAATGCAGCAGTCTTGTGTTTTCCTTCCTTTTCCTTTTCTGACCTTCTGTTGGGTTTCGAAGTGACCGATTTCCACCAGCTTGTCCCTTTCCATTTTTATGTGATCGACAAAGCAGGCCTGTTTACTGCAAAGTAATTAGATCAAGCTAAATGCACATTGCTGAGGGCTGCCCGTCTCATAGGTTACGTGCTGTACTGGAAAACCCACAGCATGAGTGTGCTGGTCTGAGCACTTCCTTGGTTAGGAAGGTGCTCGCATAAACTAAACGTCTTTCCGAAGTCTCGCATTCTTGCTATTTCCAGTACTGCATGAGAGTTATGAGAGAAGGTTAAAGCAGTGATATGCCATACACTACTGGGATTATATTGTTCTATGTAATTTCTCTAACATGCTGTTTAAAAATGTATGTATTTGTAAGCATTAGCCCCTTTTGTGTACTTTGGCTGCAGGCTCTGGTGGGACAAGCAGCTGCACATGCCCAGCAGTCATCTTCACTGACCACACTTGTGCTGCACCTCATGGTGGTGCAGAATTTTCATCTACAATAAAAATGCTTCCTATGCACTATTTTGCTTCTGTCATGAATTCAGTATAGCATGGAAACAAGATTTTGCAGAAGTACCTTGGTCATATCTGACAAAATTGTCATACATGGAATAAAATTTTTAGGTCAGGAAATCTCGGTGCAATTGTTTATGTACTGACACTTGTACTGCAACTTCTGATGTCAATGTGAATTTCGTATACGAAGAACCAGAAATTTCCCAATTAATGGTGGTACGTACGGTGGCTCCAATCATCCAGATGCCAGCAACCACAGTTAATTCATCACCTTTTCTTTCACTATGCTTAGAACAATACACTGTTGGAGCCGGAATACTTACACAGTCGATGAGAAACGAGATGCCACCTGTGAGGGGGCCCTGCTTTTGTTCTCAGTCGTAATGCTTCGGAGTCTATAGCTTATGCGGTTTGCATTTTCGCCAGGTTACCCTTGCCATAAACATTGTGTTACAAAGCTTTTTCAGAAAAAACAACTTATCACAAACGTATAAAGTTCTAATTTTAGGTGCCATACCAAAAAATCTCTGACATCACATGCTTGGTGAGGTGTTTCTTCAGCCCAGGTACCAGAGCAATAAAAAGAAATATAGTTGTTATGTCTATCTTTTTCTAACATAACACAATTTTCTGAAATACCAGACTTGCCTGCTATGGACTTGGTGTCAGTCGTTTTAATGCATATAAAACTGCTTCAGATCAAGAAAAGTGTCCTCGTATCAAACTGCTCCTTTATTTATAATAGGTAGTCGATAAAAGAACCAAACAAAATTGAATGCCGCTTGTACTGTCTGCTAGGTAGATTGCTCTGCAGTCAAAGGGGACTTGCCATGTATACTAGATTGAGCAAGTTACAATGTATAACACAAAATTGCAAGCAGATGCACACAAGTATATTTCAGATGCGATGATTCGAAAGACAAAGCTGGTAACAGGCTCGACGGCTGTCAGGCTGCAAGTTTGACGAGGGCGACCCTAGTAGGCAGCACATACTTGGGGTGCAGAGGCAGCCACCTTTATTATTTTCAATGCTGCACAGCTTGTCCTCTGCTGTAAAAGATCACACCGTCTTCGGGGTCGAACTCTTGAGGAGCAAGGGGCTCGGGAAGATACTGTTATACGAGCCTGCCTTATGCAGAAAGGCAAATGATGTTGCTGTGCCCAGAATCTTTGCAACCACTGGACCTGCTTTTGAGCATCCTATTCACTGCTCCACAACAGGATCTTAAGCAATGCTTTGTTAAGCTTGGCCTTGGGACAGCACAGCATCCATTGAGATTGCGAGGAATTGGTGTGCAACCACGGTTTAAGGGTTAGTCGCTGTCATCTGCACACAACGGCCTCTGACATTAATGTTTCATAACCTTTTCAGTTGTCCAAAAGCACATCAAGGCTAGATAGATGCTTTCTATGCTAATGCAGTCTGTTCTTGGAACTAGTAGCATGGAGGTTTTTATAACATCCCCAAAAGCCTGCAATATAATAATAATAATAATAATAATAATTGCAAAAAAAATAGTGCGGAGGTATCTACAGTTGGCTTATAAACGATACCAAAAATCATGTCTTGCAGAGCAAAGAGGTGCGGCGTGAATATCAGGCAATCAAAATTATGTATCATGATCTGTCCATACAAACAGAGTTTGGCAAGTGTGAAGGAAAAACGGACACAGCGTGCTTAAGCTGAACAATTTCCCGATGTTGGGGCCCTAGACCTTTGGGTGAATTATACACATGCAATCATTAGAGTAAGCTTGAATGTGCGCTTAAAACGATATCGCACGACACTCATCGCGTTGAATGAGACGCCCGTCTTCTACCGAGAGCTGTCGTGCAAGCACGTTGAGGAAATGTTCAATTCAGACTGTATTAGAACACAGCGTGTTGATACGTAAGAGTATGTACCGAGCGCACTGCTGAATTCGCATCGCTGAACTTCTTGGTTGTCGTCTCTCCGTCTTCCTTTCGCGCGAAGTCCACCGATTTTGAACCCCGGGTGATCGATTATCGTCTCTTCAACATCCAACAGAACGCGACTCACAGCGCACCGATGCACGGTGATGTTTTCGCCGCACCAAAATATGCCTCAAGCGACTCAGAAGCTGAGAGCACTTGCTGCTCGGTTGTCAGCAAATGGGCACCTCGCGACGCCGCCAAAGCTTCCGCGGCAACTGTCAGAGCCAGCGAGTGTCGGTTAGTATTCCCCGACTACTGTTGCGAAAGGCCCCTGGAAACGACCTCCCTAACTAATCCGACCGGCGCCGGTGATCGCCTTGAGTATCGTCGCCACGTGGCTCCGGTCAGCTGTGCCCGGAAACGAAGCGAAAGGCGACATGAGGTCGCCAACGCACCTCGGTGAAAGAGTATCATCGAGTCGACCGGCGCGTCCCTTCTTCCGGCCCCTCCCCTTGCTGCTTCGGTCTCGCCTCGATGCACGGCGCAATCGACAGTCTTGGGACGCCCTGGACAAAGGAGGGGGCTTTGCGCCCTTTTCCCAGCTTAACGCGCTGTTGGGATTATCTCCTTAGTTCTCGAAAACCAAGAATCTGCACCGGGGGTAATTATGTCTTTGCCCCATCCGGACTTCGACGGCGCCGGGGACCGACCAAGGACGTCTGGCCCACGGAGTGCGTGACGCGTGTAGCAGTGTGTGAGGGAGAGGGAAGGGGCGTGCTGAACGTGACGAAGACTGACCACGCCGTTTTGGTCAGAGCAGGGACGATGGGGATTCCCTACTAGGGATGTAGGGAAAAGTGACATTATAAAAGCAGCAGCAGGCGGCTGCTACCTTGTGTTCTCGAGTGTTCTCCCGTTGAGGATGTAACCTGTTCATATGTATATAAAGAATTATATTTTTGAGACACCCCTCCTGCTCCCTGGTCCTTCCCGAGTCCGGCTACAACATGAGTTCCTGCCCTGGCTCGGCTCCCTGCCGCACACCAAGTTCGCGGTGTGCGGCAGTCGCATTCCTGCTGATTTGATTCAAATGATCCGCAGTAATGCGCTTGACATGCTCGATCACGCCGTCCTGATCAGAAAAGCCGCACGGGCTGGTGTCCGAGGCTCACTACTACTTTGGTTGACTCGCTTTACGGTGGGTTATACCCAACGCGTGCTACCCAGGGGCAGATTTAGAGGGGGGTCCGGATGTCCTGACCCCCCTCTTGATTTCTGCATGTGTAAAATTTAGGGCGTAAAACGAAGGAGAGGGGGAGGGAGTTCCTAAACATATGGTACGCTGACCAACACCTGCCCCCCCCCCCCCCTCAGGAAATTCCTGCATCCGCCCCTGGTGCTACCATGGGTCAATGTCCCAAAGCTATCCAGCTCTTTCTGGAGTTTCACGAGGCTCCGTACTTGGCCCAACTTTGTCCTTGTTCTATGTTAACGACATGCCGCAAAACAATAACACCCTACTTGAACAGTAGCCAGATAACAGGTCCATTGTCGCCCTCATCACTTCTCCCGACTGCTCTGTCTGGCTTAAAGGCTACATCACTTGCTTTTCAGAGTGGGCGCATGCAAACTGCCTGACCATGAGTGAGGGTAAGAGCATAGTGATGCGTTTCCACAACACCAAGACTACCAGTATTCCCCTATACACTATCTCGGGATCCCCCTTATGGAAGGTACAACACGCGTCAATCCTTGGGGCAACGCTTGTAATGTTTGTACCAGCACTGGACTTATCTCTCCACATTTCAAACATAGTGGCTAAAGCTCGGTGCACTTTGGGCTTTGTGACACGGTTGTCGAAATTCTGTGGCTTTTCAAGACTTGCTTTACACTGCACTTGTTCCACCAAAGTTGGTCACTGCTCTGCGCATATGTGTGGCACCCATACCAAGTCCACTTGATTTACCAGCTGGAGGATGTGCAACACCGTGCCATTTGGACACTGTTCACTTGTCCCGACTGCTGACGTGATACGCTTCTATCATAAGAGACGCGGTTGCAGCATTCGAGGTGGCAGACGGAAAAGCACCGCCACACTGCGACTCCTGTTGCCCTCCAATTGCTGCACCTTGGACCGGTTGCTCAAAGGCTCCTACATCTCAGTGGTTCGACGCAGTAAACGGACAGGACACCCTGTGTTTTTATATTCCAGAACAGTAAAGCATCAAAACACGGTGTTGTCCCGGCTGCAGTTAGGGACTTTCTCGGGGTCCCACTCGGCGTTCAGATGCCCTTCCCTGAAACTCGTAAAGAATTGCGAATTTTGTGTCGAGAACTTTCTCGGCACTTGACTTAGCCCCGTCACCTAGTTATATTTTGTGTTGTTTGTTTTCCTTAACATCCTTCTTCTCAACACTTAGGCAATTGGCTGACAGGCACACTGCGTATGGGTTTTTGCCGTTCTGTCAAGCCTTGCACGTCGTCCCGGACCACATGTCATGCAAATAAAAATTACTATTACTATGCGTAGGTCACTACAAAGGCTTGGAATTGTTGCAAACAGACAAGGCACAAAACAAAAATTAAGTGTAGTGCAATTGAAGCCTTCTTTGTTCCTACCTTAAAATATTGAACAAGCGCTCCCTCAAAATTTGAAGATAATCGCGAAAAATAGGGGATGTGCACATCTGAGATCATCAATTTTACATATTTATGTACTGTGCATATTTCTTCAGATGTTTCAAATTTTTGGGGTGGGCACTTAGTGCGGAATGGGCAGATGCACGATATTCTAAGGTAGATAAAAAAAGCCCTTCATTGTCTGCAACAGTGCCGCCTTGTGTCAGCTGCGGACTTAGGCATGTTACAACCCGTCTCTTCACTTGACTTCGGTGTTCGACATCAAGAGACGAGATTTTCGAGCAGTGGCGCGTTACAATTTCAAAAGTGGTTTAAATGATTCCAAATCACTGGAACGGTTGTGATGTGCTTCTGGGGACGCTCCACCATCACGTGGAACAGTTTCGTGTTGGTTCAGTGAATTAAGGCGTGGCCGCACCTCTCTCAAAGGTCACACTGTGACCGAAGAAAACGCTGCTGCTGTGAAGAGACTCGTTAAGGAGGATCCTCGGCTGACTGATGGTGATATCGCAAGGTCATGAAGATTAGTTCCCCGAGCGTTTTGGCGATTCTTCACGAGGACCTTTGTCTGACAAGCTTCATCTCTTGGGCGTCACAGAATTCGACGGAAGCTCAAAACCAGGCAAGGGTGGAATGGTGCCAAGGAATGCCATACCGATTCTAAAGTGGCAACGCCAAGAGGAAATATCTGACATTGTAAGGAGTGAGAAAACGTGGACCATCCAGTGTGCTCTCGAAACCAAGCACCAGTCATCCGTTTGGATATTGTCTGGAGAAACTCCACTGCTGAGGCTCAAAATGCCAAGAGGTGTTGAAAAGAAAATGGTGGCAATCTTCTTTACAACCAATGGACACGTGGCCACAGTGGCACTGGAAAACGAAAGACTGCACAATGATGCAAACAGTTTGCCTGCCAGCAGTTTACAAGGGGAGAGACAATAAAAATCGGCTAGAGGTGTTGAAGAAGAAAAATCAGAATAGGAAACCAGAGATTAGCCTGGTTTGTTAATCCCAGTTGACTACTTTACCTAGGGGAGGGGGATATGGGGATTAAGAGAGAGAATTAAAAAAAGAAAAGAGAACAGTTTGGTCCTTCAACATCGAAGGGTGAAAACACAGGCCAGCTGGTGTACAGCTCCCATCACAATCCCCAGACCAGGTACAATAATTTCTGATACCAAACTCCGAGGAGGTTATACAGTACCTTCAGCAGGATACATCGACAGTCAATTACGGATTCTCGCTCAATGTGGAAGACCTGTTTTATTCGATCCCACATTCAAAATTATTTGCAGCCGTCCAAGAGTGCATTGAGGCAAAGGGAACCACGTCCTTTCAAAACGAATGTGGAATTTCGGAAGAATCATTTCTAGAAATTTTGCAATTCTACCTTTCTGCCACGGTCGTTGAGTTTGAGGGCAAGACTTACTTGCAAAAGAAAGGAATTTGTATAGGGTCGTGCGTGGCTCCGGTCCTCTGCGATATTTTTCTGTCACACTGTGACCGGGCAATAGCTAATGCCCTTCCCATCGGCCAAGTTTCCCGTATTTTTAGGTACGTGGACGACTTCCTGGTTCTCCTCACACAACGCCCGGCAGACAATGAATTACAAATATTTGACACCATACAAGCCACCTTCTTTGAAAAAGGACAAGGGCTCAAGTTCACGCATGAGTTACCGGTGAACACCGTCCTTCAATTCTTGGATCTACGGCTGTCTTTCTTAGGACATCATACTTGTTGGAAGTACGCTCCAAGGTCCAAGAAAGGCCTCCTGCAATACGATTCGGCACATTCGAAGATTATTAAGAGAGGAATTGTAAAAAACTCCCTAAATGCGGCGCTAAAGAAATCTTGTGTACATTCAGCGGGGGAAAGCTTTCATGATCAGGTGCAGCGTCTTCAAGATTCAGGCTATCCAAGTTCAATCTTGTATGACGTCGCTGAGTCCTTTATCACCTCACGCGGACGACAGAAGATACAAAGGGACACAAATATCCGACCGGCTGTGCTTCCATACATTCACCGCATTTCCCACAACCTTAAGAAAGTTGCATCGAAGTTTAACGTCAAAGTCGTGTTGTCTGCACTGGACAAACTAAAAAAGTTGTGTCCGAAAATTAACAACAAGCAGCAGCAACAGGGTGTGTGCGGAGTTCAGCATCAACAAAGATACGTCGAATGCCAATGCAGTGGTATACGAAATACCATTTACTTGTGGGGAAAGTGTATGTGGGTCAGACAGGAAGGTGTGTGAACGATCGTCTAAGAGAACATGCCGCTTCACTAAAGTCGTCGCCAGCAGGCCACTTTGCCATACATGTCAGGGACTGCCAGTGCTCCGCCTTGTTCAGGAAAACAAAAATCCTGAAACGTTTCGGGGAACGACGAACTCGCGAGCTCTACGAGGCACAGGTCATTCTGTCCACTGGGGATGCCTGCGTAAGCGCGCCGTCCGTGGCCTTGTCACCAAAAGAACTTTATTTTTAAGTCGCGATATTTAACGATCCTTAGCATCTGTGAATATTTTAAACGTAAACTTCTCTTTCTTTTATCTACCAGAGTTTCTACGCACGTCGTCCCAGGACTCAACTGTTTCCTAAAAGTCAGTTAAGCGTGCAGCTCAAACCTTATACTTTGTTTCAGCTTGGGTCCAGACGCAGGCGTTGCTACAAGCGCGAGCTCCGCGCTTTCAGCGTCCCCTGCCAAGCACGCGCGCTCGTGCAATGCAAGCACTGTTCAGGGCCACACGCTCGCGCTCGTAGCATCGGCTGCGTCTGGACCCAAGCTGAAACGAAGTATAGTATTATTAGTAATTCATTTTCAGCCAACTCAAGCTATAGCATATGTTTTTGCGGGTTTCATTTCGCATGTTTTAAAAGCATTCTTGGGTTCTTTTCCTCTTTCTCCTTTTCATTAAACGTCAGTTGTTAGTCAGCGCTCTATCCTGTCTCCCTTGTCAGAGCCGTATATGTAGAGAGTTTGGTTAATGGGAGGCGCCGGCAGAGCCAGGGCGTGCGTCAGACTCGGAAAGAGGGCTTGGCATGCTCTCTTGACCAACCAGAAGCCGAAAAGAATCCCCTAGCGGTGGTAGCGAGAAACAGCTCTGATCAAAGGTCTATGTTCGTAAATGGTTTTAACAAGCGCGTAAAGTGCCTGTTCAACTCTTGCGACTGAGTTCTGACCGAGAGAGACCAAACGGTTTTAGCTTCTTGCGATCTCTTAGGACCAGCTCTCGCGGCAGCCGAGCTGGTCCTACAGAGATCGCAGAGGCTAAAAGCCGGTTTGATCTCTCGGTCGAACTCGGTCGCAAGAGTGTGAACGTGCCTCAAGAGTGAAGTGCAGTAACTCTTGTGGTTGAAAATAGGGTGCACGTGTGCGCCGCTCAACTCTGTTTTGCTCGGACAGAGTGTGACCGCTCGGACGGCAGATTCCCGGCCCTCGGCGCTTGGCGTACGGATTATGTCGATCGTTCCGCTTGTCGCACTCTTCCACCATCAATTTGGATGAGCGTGATTGAAACATCACGTGTACCATATTTTCAGTCATCGAGAGTTACTCCAATGCAGTTATCAGGTTTGTTTCTCGCGACCACCGCCAGGGTATTATTTCCGGCCTCTGGTTGGTCACATTCGAATTTCTGAAGACTCCCTGGGACACGCCCAGCCCGCTTTCGGCCAATGGCGCCTCCGCATTTGTCTCCTATACTTCCCAACGAATGGCCAAACTCTCTACATTAAACGTAGCAATCGTTCTTAATTTTCCTCCTCTTCCAGCCATTTTGCGCTGTGAATTCAACATATCGATCACACTAGCTCCACAGATGATGCAGTTTCTTCTCCAATGTTTCTTTCAAAATTCGATTTCTTTATATCAAATCTATTGTTATCTGCAAGCAGCCATTTTTAGTTTCCTGCATGTTTTGTGCCTTGGCTTTCTCATTTTCATTAAACGCTCGTTGTCAGCGCCTCTGTTCCAGTCTATCTTCTCCTTGTCATTTTGCTGTGAATTCAACATAATGATCAACCAACTAGCCCACCAGATGATCGTGATGCAGTTTTCTTCTTCAATGGGCCCTTTTGTGTGTGTTGCTCCGATAGACTATGTTTCTTTTATATCAACCTAATTGCCATCTCAACATGCAAGGCAAGATTATGTTTTGCGGGTTTCATTTCGCATGTTTTAAAAGCATTCTTGGGTTCTTTTTCCCTTTCTCATTTTCATTAAACGTCAGTTGTTAGTCAGCGCTCTATCCTGTCTCCCTTGTCTATCCTTCCCTGTCACTTTGCGCTGTGAATTCAACATAAAAACGCTGCGTTTCGACCCGGCGCCGGAAGTGACGTCAAAACGCAGGCGCAGACGCGACGCAGACGCGGCGAAAAACGCGCCATGTGGGCTAGCCTTTAGGCGAAGCTCTGTGCGACGACCGCCGTTTTGGTGGCATTTATTTTAAAAGGAATTGTTCCGAAACCACATGTTTTAGGAGTATCATGAAACTGCCTATTATTCACGTGCTTTACTGCTGCTTGTAGTTCTCTAATTCGGTAAGTGGGGCGATAGCACCTTCCGCGCCGTTATGAGCACTATCACGCTACCAGGGCGCTGAGACAAAAAATAACCACCGAATGACTCAGCTGAAAGTGACATCCTCAAAGATTAGCAGAGCATCCCACTCACGTAATACCCCCCCCCCTTTGCATTTATATTCATATTGTAATACGCTTAAAGGAGTCATGAAATTAGTTTTCATTCCTCCTTAGCTTTAATCCTCAACTCAAAAGCGGATTGAGAAATCACGTGGTCGTGACATGCTTTTGCAATGGTGCGATGACTCGAAGCTTTCACCGTGCTTTTTGAACACAACATATAACTTGGCATTCGCAAGTGATAAGTTCCGTCAGGGCCACGGTGTAAGATAATACTCTTCAGGTGAGGACAGCGCGCTCCTCGCGCAGTGCAGATAAAGTTCGGCGCCGGCAGAGGACTCGTCGGCCCGTGGGCACGGCAAAGACGGCTCGTGCCGCCTCATGCTCCACACGCGCAGAGCTCCAGCGAGGTTGTCGCTCGTGCAGAAAGACCAATTTTTTCGCTCTCACACAGTTTCGCCATTTGGCCGCCGGCGACGCTGTCAGCCGCGGGCACGGTGGCCGCGGAATAATGCAGCCTTTCGGATGCCCGTCGAACGAACACTATCTGATTCCTCGCGCCGCTCGTTCAGCCCCGCCGTGTCCTCACCTAAAGAGTATATCTTACACCGTGGTCAGGGCACTCATTGACCACGAACGCGAATCCAAATATTTGTTGACGAGCGCGTACATCCGAGTGACGCAGTTCTCTGTGTGCAACGCGTGAGCTCGGGTCGGCTGACGTGCTTTGGGTACCGTTGACATGCTTTAGGTAACACTGACATTCTCTGAGTACAGCGGATGTATCACAGTGAAAAGGCGGAGAGCTTTCAAGGGAAATGAGGTACAAAATAGTCCCCTATATCTCCAAATGTTCGTAACCGAAAAGCTGGCTTTTGACTTTCTAACCTCTTTATTTTGGCCTACTAAACGATATGTGAATAGTAAACCCCCAATGTAAAATCATTTGTCCCAGCCCAAAATTCACTTCATGTCGAATAAAAGGATAAAAGGCGCGAACAGAACAGGACGAAAAAAGAACCACGTACGACGCGGGCAAGCGTCAACTTCCAACTGATTTAATAAAACACGAAACATTGTGAAACTGTCGATCCCCATCGCCTAAACACATGCAACAGATAAAGGTTCCTATCGCTCATCACACGCAGCCCTCAAGAAACACAATTTCTTTGTTTAGCAGATAAAGGGACGGCTGCTTACGGATTTGTCAGGCGCTTTGTGTATACCGAAAGCTTCGATGTATCTCCTTTCCATCTTCTTCTTCCTCTCCTAATAGCTTTGTGTGCTCTAACAAAGTTTCACACCCGCATCGTTCGCAGTGCTCCGCAAGATGGTCACCCGAATCATTGCGTCCGACTAGCGTGTGTTCCCGCGCTCTCTTATTAAGGCATCGGCTGGTCTGACCGATGGAAACTTGTCCGCAACTAGAAGGAATCTCATAAACCAGCTTAGTCACGCCTTGTAATATTTTAATGGATTTGAACCAACTAGCCTAAAACCAAATTTTTATTTAATTTCGTGGACCCTTTAAATCTGGAAATCAATAAGAGTAAAAGCACATCGAAAAAAAAAAGCCTCGCGGAAAGCTGGAGCTTTTTCTTTTCTTTTTTTTTTTCCAAAGAGGGCAATGTAAATTACCTCGACCGGCAAGTTCGGAACTAAGAGTCTAATTTTAACATTCCCGTTTTTGTTTCGTGAAGCGGTCATAACATATGAACATGTCGGGACCACACCTAACCTTGTAATGCTCGTGTCCCACTATAGCGACAGACAGAAGTAAACCACAACGACAAGCCTCAAACCAGAGTCTTTCGCGATTCGGGAGTCTTTGTAGAATAAAGGATGCTATGCTGAAACACGAGCATCATGCACGCGAGGGTATCTTTGGCAGGCAATCGCTCGTGCTTACTTCACGTGCACCGAACGACTATACTTCGTTTCACATTATCTCCGAGCGAAGCCAAAGCTAGAAGTGCGAGACCAGCGCTTTTTGCGTTTCTCCCCAGCTCGCGCGCTCGAGCAAAGCCTGAACGCACGGAACTTTCGCGCTCGCGCTTCCAGCTTTGCTTCGCTCGCGCATAAGGTGAAACGAGGTATAAACGCCTGCCAAAGGTACCACCGCGAGCATGCTGCGTGGGTTTGAGGCTTGTCACTGTCTTTTGTTTCTGTCTGTCGCTCTAGTGGGACACGGGCATAAACAACTCCGGAACGCAGCCCAGTGACGGAACCTTACATTATTTGTTACGTCCCTGTTTATGTTCTAAGTGAAACGGTGTTATCTATCTCATCCGGAAGACCGTTTTAAAAGCAGCACTAAAAAAAAAAAGTTGCAGCAAAAAGGTTTTTTTTTATTTTTTATTTACATGAGAAACCAGAGAAGCACGGAAGCACACTGTTTAACTTTGAAACACTTTGGGGGCTTTTTTAATTGAACTTCAAACTGTAGCCAGCTGACATTATATTTGCTCGTTTGATTGCTATGTACACCTCAGATACAATAAATACAAGCTTGTTTTAGTGCATTGCCTATGAATGACAGACAGCTACTTTGACGAGCTCTGAGTGGGCGCTAAGCATAAATTAAATTTTCTTGCATGCTTTCCATAAGACGAGCGCAATCCATTATCGCTGTCCATAAATTGTATCCCTTTACAAGTGGAAGTTAGTTCATCGTTGCACAAAATCGCACTGATTTCCCGTTTTGCTACCAGAATATATATATATATATATATATATATATATATATATATATATATAAAGTAGAAGCCACCGAGGGTCAAACAAACTTGGAAGGTTTAATTCAACATGTATAAGTTATACAGAAACCGCGACGTTTCGAAGGGGGACCCTTCTTCCTCAAGCGGGACTTGAAAAGTGAGACCTCAAATATCGAGCGAAATACCGCAGAAGCAAGAAAAATAAAAAAGGCAAAAAATACATAGAATACAAAGATACAAAGATAAAAATAAAAATTCAAACAGCAAACGCGAAGCATGGACGAGACCAGTGACACCCACGACCTTGTGTGGCACGCAGGGCACAAAGGCGGGCGGTCCGAACCGGGCACACTCGTAATTGCCCGCCGCGGGCCAACTCCGGACAGCGATCGCGCCGTCGCGGCCCCCTCCAGTTAAGTCTGGTCAAGGGCGCCCACGATCCCCCGGTGCATTGCACACGGCAGTCGCGGAATATGATGATTGACGGGCATGCAATTTTGAGAGAGAATGTAAAACAGGAGGACCATAAAGTAGGGCTGGACATTTGATCGATTAACCTATCGATTATTGGATTAATGCTTTAATCGCGATTAATCTTTTTAACCGGTTAATCAATAATATTTTAACGAACCAAAATAAAGTAAAAAGTAAGCGCTTTCACCACGCAGACAAGGACGGGAACACCTCTATGAAGGGCAAACTTTAGGTCAAAATTTAGCCTAAAGTAAACTGTAGGGGGAAGATTTGTAACTCCTGACAAGGTGCAGAAGGTTACACGTCTCCCGGCCACTTCAACAGCGTTTGAGTGTCCGTTTAGCGCAGCAGAGAGAGACTATAGTGTGAACAATCAAAGGAGGTTGCTCTTGCCGGATAATATCACCGAACCTTTTGCCTCATGCAGCTGAAGTAATAATGTGTCAGTGCCTTCGAACTTTTCTTAACTACACATCAAGGTTGGTTCATAATAAAACTTGTGTATTAGGCCCTTTACCTCATGTTCAGCAAGGGCAAAATCAGAAAACAAATATTATTTTTTGACTTATTAAAAATATTATGCATGGAAATTAACGAGACCGATTAATCGATTAATTAATTGATTAAAAGGTGGCGATTAATCGGGTTAAAACTTTTAATCGACGCCCAGCCCTACCATAAAGGCGACCAACTCGCCGCAGAAAACAACTGTCCGGTATCGGTAAGCGCCAAGCCGCGCTGCACTGCCCCGAGGAGGCGCCGCACTGCCCCGAGGAGCCGACCCCCCCCCCCCCCCCTCCCACTGTCTTTTTGTCTGTGTCAAGACGACTGCTAAAAGCAAACAGTTAGTTTCATTCGCCTAGAGCATTCCGTTTTTTTTTTCAGCTTACTTTGAGATAGCTGGGACACCCTGTAAATGCATTCAAATGCGATTGCTTCCACCGACGTAGATTTATTTGACGACGCTGCAAGCGGGAACCTCTCTTCCGGTCTTGACTGTAGAGTGACGCCAGGGCTTGCGAGTTTTGAAATATAAAATGAAGGGTGGAGAGGGCGACTTTTTGATTTTTCTATTTAGGACAAAGGGGAAACAGTTTGCGAAAAAATTAACCAGGAGTTCACAACCTCTGCTGGTCCAGACAGCGCCTTAGCCGTTAAGGCGTTGCACCGGACAGACAGAGCTTGTGGGTTCAATTACCGCTCCTGGGCATTCCCCCATCTCCCGACCCAGTGACCTTGCCCGCAAGGGCTCTTCTGAGTCTTCTCACCCCCGCTCGGGGGACGGCGACTTGCTCTGCGCTATGCCATGCTCTGCGGTTAGCGGGGTTCGTGACACAGAGCACAAAGACCGATGCCGCCTTCCGAAAACTCGTCGAAGCTGGATGAGACATCCGGGGAGCCCCTAATTGGAAAGCACCAAGGCTGGCGGGGTCTAAAAGCTATTACCTCTCGAAGGGGATCTTTCCCGCCATCCCTACACAGGGGAAGAGAGGAGATCTCCATGATAGTGTATGCAGGCCGCAGGCGCCGGCTTTTACTTTTTCGCCCCATGGTCTTGGAGTTGCCGCGTCGTCCGCGGTTTCCTGACACTTTGCTTTACTTCGTAATTTTTTTCTGGAATTTCACGGACGAAGGTTGTGCCGCAATCCGGTGGGTAATCTGCACTTTGGCGCAGCCCGGCACGACGAAGCTCGCAGAGGCGTGGGAGCACCTGAGGTCGGTTGCTTGCGATGGATTCTGTCTCGACGTGGCCGCGGTGCGCCAGAGGCGGTGGTTGTTAGCTTCAGACGCTGTCGCGTCACGGACGGTCGACGCACTGGGGTATTCCGGCAGAGGAAGACCGCACAGAGTAGCATCACAGAAGCAGGTGACGTTCCGTGTCCAGACGGGACTTCCCCTTTACCGCGGTGCCCGAGGTTACGCCCGGAGCCGATAGGAAGAGCGGGTTGCGCCCTCGAACCTCCCAAGTCGACTGCCGCGCCGTTTCCCAGTTTCAACCGAACGGTGCTCTTTGCTATAAAGTAAACAAAACACACCCGCTCCCCTACAATCGCGACACACTCGCACACACACACACACAAAAAAAAGACCGTCACTGCGGCGAAGACACTCGTTGCCCCCAGCTCCAAACAAAGTCAATACCAAAAACGCTCAACTGGGGCATCTGGCAAACTCGTTTCCGGATTCTAAGAAGTGGCAGCCGCAGCGCCCAAGCATCGAGCGAGAGCGTCCCCCGAACGGGAGTCGCAGAGGCCATAAACAAGTCAAGTTAGGGTCCCAGTCGGGACCGGCGAGGTGCTAACTAGCGCAAACCAGGGAGTGCCACACCAGCCGCGGCGAGTCGGCGACCACATGGCCCCGCAGGCAGCCGACGCGGCGCCCTTTACAATACGCGTGGCCCGGCGGGACCAGGCCGGTTTTTGTGACAGGAAAACACGCCGGAAAAAGAAGATTCAATCGCCACACGTCGACGATACAATACGCGAAATCCCACATGTGAAATAAGGAAACAATGCGAAAGATCCTTGCTTTTTTCAGTATGTCAAAATGGTGAAAAAGGAGGCAGGAGAACGGGCTGGTACGGGCTGGAAGCGGTCTCCAGCTCTCAAGTGCCCCCCCCCCCCCGAATATCGGGGGGGGGGTTCTGACCCCCAAACTGCCCCCCCCCCTGGCTACGCCACTGCGCGCACCAATTGCCAGAGAGATCGACGGTCACGTTGGCCACAAAATCGTTTAAAATTTTTATGACTAGGCTTCACAAATATTGCAACGCGCCCCTCCTATTATTTAGACTCCTTGACGTTAGCCATAAATCGCTACCTGTTGCAGTCGTGGAACAGATTTGTCGCGGCTATTTCTCGCAGCAGCAAGATGTAATCCACCCTTCAGAACCACGATCGCGAAGCACACAGACCGGACTGGCGCGGCGTGGCGGCCATCTTCAATGGGCCTTTTCCGGAGTTTCCACGGCGCATGCGCAGCAGCAGCAGACAGGAGTCCGCCATTTTTGGTGGCGTGGTGCGTCCGGCTCGGGACTGCTGGAGGCAGCGGTGGTCGCGCGTTTCCAAGTTCTCCGACATGCATCAACGCTGTTTCGTTGTTGGATGCAGCAACGACAGCAAGCGTTGTCGCAGTTTAAGCTTCTTTGGGTTTCCTTTTACTAGCCTGCACTCGACGAAGCGGCAGCACTGGATTCGGGCGATCCAGCGAAACAATGCGGACGGCTCGTAAAGGCTGTTTTCAAAGCACTCCCGCGTTTGCAGTTGCCACTTCAAGGATGGTTCATGTTTTTGTTCCTTTATCTTTTACTTTTTGGGGTGTAAATACAAGTCAGCAGATTAGTTAGGTAGGCTGTCGTGTCGCTTATGTGCCACGCAGAGCGAGCGTCTCGGAGTTGGCGTTTCTGGGATGGTGCGTTTCACTCTCACACGTTTTTGCTCACCAATAGTAATAATGTGACGGTCTCGCGTTGCTACGCAAACTGCCGGTCTCCATTTCTGGTTGTTGTAAACATTGGAATCGCCAACAGTTTCCAAATATTTATGAAGCATTGAGGTAAAGTGGCTATGCTGCACAGTTTGTTGCTACGTGCACACGCAGAACGTGAAATGGGAGCTGCTCTCTCCCTACCACGACCGCATCTGCTGGTCTTGTGGTTAAATAAGAAACAGGAAACAATCGTCTTGATCTGTCGTCCTCAAGTATGTATCGAGTAAAAAAAAGTTTTTGCAACATTCTTTACAGACGCGACACTAAAAAAAAAAAGTACAGGTGTGGCCGATTTTCTATTTTTTCTCCAGGACCTACAGCCTCACACAGCCGTAGCCTGAAGTGGGCTGACATCAATGACGAGGCTCGCTCAAAAATCGGCGGCTGCATGTGTACATCTTAGATATTTATTAAAGATTTACTTTAGTAGTAAATTTGACCTTGTGAAATTTCGAATTGTTGCTTCCTTCCAGTAAAAAACGAGAAAAACTAACTCGCCAGGGGCAGCGGCGGACGCTGAACGAGTCCGCCGTTGACCCAGCCCAGTTTGTTCGTCTCCTTTTTTATAGGAATGGAGCTACGCATTGAAATTTGACCACAAAAGTACACCTTTGTTCAAAATTACATTTGTACGTGCAGGCACATAGTTTTTTAGACGATTTTAAAGTAAGCCTTTACAATTATGAGAATACATCTTGCCATTTAAAATTTTCGAGCAGATTATACAAATAACTTGCAATTAAAAAAAAAATTTTTAATCGTACCGTGGTTCCGACTATTTTTTTCTAATTTACTGCCGGTACTGCATATGACATGCCGTTTGTACTATCTCATTGGTAGAAGAGAGCTTCAACTGAGTCGTCAGTCACAACGGGCGCCACGGCGAAGTCAGTCGTCCCGTTCGGACGACGGACTTTGCAGTCGTTCGAACATTCGGAAAAAAAATGTACAAACGGACTAAGTTATCCGTAGTTAACGCATTAATTGAAAACAAATCTGCTCGTCGGTCGCGTTGGATAGAGGAAAAACAAACGCTGAGCGCATTTACCGACCGCGTTCAGACAGCCAACACAGCTTGGAGCGGGCAGAACCGGAAGCAAGGCACGCCATCAAAAACGTTTCTTCTGCTTGCCGATAGATGGCGCCCAACATTTGCGGAAAAGGCCCATTGCGTCCCTCGCTGGCTTTCCCAGCCCTTATCCCGCCAAGACTGGTCTCACGAGACCCACGCTAGCACGCCGCGCTACGCACCTCGCTATTTTGGTCCGATAGCGCGCCTCTGCTAGCCTCCGCAGCTCCGCAGTGTTTCCACTAGCAGCGCGCATTCGCAGTAGCGTCGTCGCTCTAGCGTAAGCGTAGCGGGAGAGCCAAAACGATTTACTAAAACACAATATCTTCGTCGCTGAAGATTTTCTTTTCCCGTCGGGACGGCAAAAACGGTCTTCTTTCGCAATGCTTTTTGTGCAATCCTTAGCACTGCATGATGGCATCGCGTTGTCGTCAAGGTCCTGTAGCTAAGGATAGCACAAAAAAGCATTTCGAAAGAAAGACCGCTTTAGCCGTCCCGACGGGAAAGGAAAATCTTCAGCGACGAAGATATTGCGTTTTAGTAAATCGTTTTGAAGCTCTCCCGCTACGCTTACGCTAGGGCGACGACGCTACTGCGAATGCGCGCTGATGGCGGAAACATCTGCGGAGCTGCGGAGGCTAGCAGAGGCGCGCTATCGGACCGAAATAGCGAGGTGCGTAGCGCGGCGTGCTAGCGTGGGCCCGGGAGGACCAGTCTGGCGTAGAGGCGGGGCTGCGCCAGCGACGCGATTGGGCCTTTTCCGAAAATGTTGGGCTGCATCCCTCGGCAAGCAGAAGAAAACGTTTTTGATGGCGTGCCTTACTCCGGTTCCCCGCCCGCCCAAGCTGTGCTGGCTGTCTGACACGCGGTCGGTAAATGCGCTCCTGCGTTCGATTTTCCTTCATCCAACGCGACCGACGAGCAGATTTGTTTTCAATGAATGCGTTAACTACGGATAGCTTAGTCCGATTTGAACATTTTTTTCCGAGTGCTCGAGACGATCGTAAAGTCCGTCGTACCGAACGGGACTGACCGCCGTGGCGCCCGTTGTGACTGACGACCCAGTTGAAGCCTACCGATGAGATAGTGCAAACGGCATGTCATATGCAGACCGGCAGTAAATTAGAAAAAATAGTCGGGAACCACGGTACGAGTAAAAATTTTTTTTTGAGTTGCAAGCGCTATGCGCAATCTGCTCGAAAATTTTTTAAATGGCAAGATGTATTCTCATAATTGTAAAGGCTTGCTTTAAAATCGTCTAAAA
>JAZHYW010025459.1:0-15517 GCA_037355805.1 Ixodes ricinus | reverse complement strand
GGCTTCTAGCAGATCCGTTGATCTGCTCTAAGAACCACCGGCTCTGGTATTTACCCGGACCGGCAAAGGTAATACCGAAGAAACGCAACTTGGAATCCCCAGCACCACTATGAGCAATAAAAAACGAACACCAAAGCACTACCTAAGCGGAACAAAAAATCAGTATCATCAGCACTATTAGAGATTCGCCCCAATCAATATCATCACCATATGGAGAGATGCGTCATTTTTTTATTTCGTTAACAAATTAATAACATTTAGTTTCCTGTGTTATTCTTGTTTCATTAACTCTCTTTGTAACATTTGGTGGAAAGGTCCGTATATCCGTGCAGCGTTCCCCCGAGTAGCCACGCAGTGGCAAGTCCGTCTTATGACCCAAATAAAGACCGGGATCGCGATCTGGATCGTTGCAATGCGTGTTTCACGTCTTCGACCAGAATCTTGCCACCAACACCAAGCAAACAAGAAGGACGACGATGGCTAACCAGCCCAGATCCGCTTGCCCCTGCCGTCGTATACCTGCTCGTCGCAAACGCAGAACCCTGACGCTCAATGGAGATGCCCAATATGACATCGAGGACGGCCGCGCAACACATAACGTAAGCGTTCGCCATATACACCGAAGGTCACTGAGCACTGCTTGCAGAACATCTACCGCGCTGCTGGAAGGCATTGCGAGGCACGGGCTAAAACTCACGAGGCTTTAACTCTTGTGGGAGGTAAGAAGAACTGGCGAAGACGTTCACCAGCCAGCACACGACGCGAGAGGGCCGAAGACATCCTCGAACAAGCAGTTCCAGCGCCCCAAATGAGAGCGTCACCAGCTTCGTTTTGAGATGCCTTCGCCACCCGAGCGCACGCGCCAAGTTCCAGTACAGAGATAGGCTGCGCCACTTCCAGCTGGGGGTGTAAGAGCGAAATGCGCGTCTGCATCAAAATCCACCGATGGGCCAGTTCGAGGTTGCGTCACGAGGGCAATGCGTAATAGAACGTCCTGGCGCGTTGCATAACGCGAAGCATACCCCCGGCGTAACGAGCTCCGGCAAAAATATTCGTATCCGATCTTTGTCCCAACTCTCCCCGGTATTCGACATCATCCATAGTCCATGGAGCTGGTAGCTGTTGCCCATTGCCGCACGCGTCAGGTCATACTCTTTCACCCGAGCGGTGAAGAAGTCCAGAGCCATCCAACCGAGGCTCCCATGAGCATGGCAGCTCCCGAGGAACCAACGCTAACCTACGCCGCAATGGTTCGACGAGCAAACTCATCGCTTCAACGGTGTTATTACGGCACTCTCCCTATCGTCAACCGCCAGTGCCGCATCTCGACGCGACAACATTGGGCGCACGTCCGCCTGAAATATGCTTCGCCAAGAAAACTGACGTATGGAGGATGTTGATCGATACGCCCGTTAAAGCACCACCGGTGGAAGTCAACGGCACGGAACAGGCGCTCATCGCGCCGTTGCCTCACAACAACTGAATCAGCGGTACCACCAGAACGACGACCCACATCTCAGGTACGGCGAACGCTCGCGACATCGAGGAGTGCTCTCGATGCTGCTTCCTGCGTCGTCTTCTGCCGTGAGTCCGGTCACCACCGCCACGACGTCCAGCATCTTCCAGCTCCTGACTTCGCCAAGAGAGCCTTCCCTGCGTCGCCGGGAAAATTCAAGTGCGGCAACGCCTGCGGTGGCGTTGCCGAAAACGACCGAAGCAAAGAGCCTCCAAGAACGCCAGAGCGCCGCCACTTGCCCGACGCCCTGCATCGCAACGACGACCCTGCAACGGTGTCCATCCCAACGTTATCGACGGCCACACGCAACGGCACTTCGTCGACACCGAGCAGATCGGCCTGACGGAGTGTATACCTCGCCGCCTCGAAAAGACAACGCCGGGATGGACCTCAGATACGAACCGCCGGAGGGCACCTTCATCGCCACCCGTCGGGGTGATCCACTGCTCGCCGAGATCCACGCGAGACGTGCCCTGGTCAAGTTCGTCGTTCTGCAGGGACTGTTCGAGGGAGGTTATCCTCGAAATGGACGTTCTCTGCGAGTATGG
This sequence comes from Ixodes ricinus, assembly GCA_037355805.1. Classification (NCBI taxonomy): domain Eukaryota; kingdom Metazoa; phylum Arthropoda; class Arachnida; order Ixodida; family Ixodidae; genus Ixodes; species Ixodes ricinus. The sequence goes on along the minus strand of JAZHYW010025459.1, from coordinate 13,453 downwards.
CGTCAACATCGACCTCGGGGCAAACCAGCTGACGCTAAGGAAGCCTGTTTTGCCGCTGCTGGAAGACCAACAAGATAACCGCATCCATATCGCCGACCATGTGAACGTCACGCGGTTGAGTGTTCTCGTCACCGTCATAACCGACGCAGCTTACACGGTGAAGCTCTTCTGGAAGGCAGTATCCAACTGCTCCTTGAGAAAGGAATTGGCGTCGGACGAGGCGTAACGGATCTCCAAGAAGGACGCACAACTGTTCTTGACAACCAGAGAGGATAGTAACGGCAATCGTGGTAACGTCTGCTGGAAGCATCGAGGAGCTTCAGGCACCAGCCGTGGTCACTGCACTCGAGGAAACCCCGCTGTCACAGCAAACGAGCAGGTTGCCGCCACCGCTCGACATCGACCCTGACCTCCCAGCTTCTAAGCGCCGGCAACTGGGTTGATCTTCGCCGAATACAGGACTGTTTTGCCACGTCGTCAAAAGTTCGCCAAACATCAATGGCGAAACATCGAAGACATTGACGACGACGCGCCTCGTCCATTAGTCGCCGTATCGAGTCTTTCTAACGGAAAGGAAGGTGATTCAAGATCAAGTACAGGAAATGCTCGACGATAACATCATTCAACCTTCAAGAAGTCCGTGGGCGTCCTCAGTCATCCTTGTAAAAAAGTTAGCGACGGAACCCTGCTGTTCTGCGTGGACACGTTACTCGAACGCGTGACGAAGAAGGATGCACCACTTCGGCATCGACGATATTGTTAGACTGACTGTTACCCTCGATATTTTTCGTCGAGACCTGATGAGTGGTTAATGGCAGATTGGTGTCGATGAACGCCACTGGGGAAAATCGCCTTCGTCACTCCACGGACTGTACGCATCAGCAGATGCCGTTCACTTTCTTTAGGTATAACAGCCACCTTCCAGCGTGTCATCGACACCGTGCTGGCAGGTCTGAAAGGCAGAGCTGCTCTGTCTACCTGGACGATGCCGGAAGCCTTTCACAGATTTCGACGAACACCCGAGACGACTTAGAGCCGTGCTTCAAGCCATCAAGACCACCGGCCTGTCACCAGCGCCAATAAAGTGTCGATCGTTTCATGTAGACCATCCAGGTTTTCATTGCCGCCGTCGGCACAATAAAGCAGCAGTTCTCCGACCTGAGAAGACCCGCTCCGTAGCTGCATTTACGCCGCCGTCTGACAAAAAGACCATGAGAAGATTCCTCGACTTTGAAAGTCACCATGTCGATTTGTTTGGGACTTTCGCCAAGCTGTCTGCACGCCTCACGAACCTCACGAAGGACGTCGTGAAGAAATCGACAGAAGAACACCAGCGATCATTCCATGAGCTCAAACAAAGACTCCAGACGCCCCCGATTCTTGGCCATTTCGACCAGTTCAGCGAAACAGGAGATCCACACGACGCCAGTACCATCTCCAGGCGGTGGTACTGGTCCGAATGCAAGACGGGGCAGAGCGACGCCGGCGCGAAGTCGACGCGCTGTTCCGGCGAAAGAGTCCACTAACGACCAGGAGTGCTTTGTCAATGTCCAGAATACAGCTGCTCATAGTCTTGGGAGTCCTTTTCAAGTCGCCGCGTGACCGTACCACGTCTTTAGTGCTCGCGAATCTGGGCGACCCTCCGGACGTCTCGCCCGGTGGAGCCCACCGCAGGTGGTCAACATCAACAGCAGGCAAATCTGCCGAAGTAATAAATACGCCGATCGAGAGAGAGAGGTGATGTCATTAAAATATTTATCGGACTTAGCTACGATTGAAATGGCATTGTCCGCCAAAATGAAAATGAAATGGACAAACAAGAGAAGAAACCACAAAATAAATATATCAGCAACAGTATGAACACACACACGCATACACACAAAAGAAACTTTCAGTATGATTTCGTTGAAGATAAACAATAATCCAGTCACGCACACCTGGTCTTTTCTGAAGGGAATGCACCGGCATTTACTTATAGTTGCGCTTGTAGGTTCAGTCGTTTTATGGTACCAGGCGCGTCGGTAGTAGCTTTCGAGCCTCTTCTTCCAGCGCCGGATATATGTTGACTGCATTATCATGCTGATAAATAGCAGGTGTTTGTTGTTCGAGCAACGTTGATGACTTCCTCGAATTTATTACAATCACAAAGCAGGGTGATTAACCTTCTGTAACACCACAACCGTCGCAGGAGGTCAGCGTATCTTACCCCATTTGTGCAAAGCGTCTGGTGGTGAACTGCTGTGAAGTAGTAAAGCAGAGTTGCCTCCTGCGTGGTGCCCACGCGACAGGTTGATAAGCTGGTTGTTTCTTTGCTCGTCGTTATCGAGATGCCTTGCAGCAGGCAGCGCCTTTCGGATCGACAGGTGTGTGAGCTTGCCCGCTCTTATTGTAAGTGTTTTCGTGGCAAGGTCATCCGCTTTTCATTTCAGCGAGTCCAATACAGAATCCATTGAAAAAGACATATTGAACCGGATATCTCTGGCGGATTCTTCGTGATCGAGCGCGATTTCCGATACAGTCTTTCTTGCAGGCGCTTTATTTGCCGTAAGCTGCAATCTCGAGAGTCGTTTAGCAGAACTACTTTTTACGGTGTAAATGTCTTTAAGAGTGGTGGAGTGCCGTACACCATATTATCGTGGTAGAGCACCATTATCGAGAAGGCCGCCCAATCATGTTTAGGCTTATACTTAGGTATTGCCTCCATTTTGATGAGATTCAGAACCGTCTGAACAACTTTCAAAAAAATCTTTGTACGTTGTTTCAATGTACCTGTCGCTGTCATTTTCAGCACCACTTCGTTAGATATTTTCTTGTTTGGATGCCTTCAGATAAATAAAGATATGAAAATTCAAACGATAACCCTGAACCACAGCTGCTCATCGAGCACACCGAGGGACAACGAAAAGGTTCCCGTGCTTTCTGCCGAATCCCGTCACCTTCTCCACGGCAAGTGAAAGCGCAAGAGGACCGCCGCCGAACGCACAGCATGACTCTGCTGGTTATCTTTCCACGCCTTTGAAATAGGCATCTTCTGGAAGATGCCATGACGACCCAACGGTTGACACCCGGCTGGCAATGCCCGCCAGGATTGAGCAGGCCTACCGGTCAGGCGTTGAAGACGTCTACCTCTACACTCGACTGCGCAGAGGCCGTGCGACGCAAGAAACCGTCAGGCGCTGTTGACTTCTCTGTCCGATTCTCCGTCCGCTGCCGTGTTCGAGCAGATCGGCTTATCTATTGTTCTTCTCGCCGTCAACGTTGGGAAACTGCTGGATGAACAACGCCAGCGATTATCTCGCCGACGGTACGCGATCAGAAAGCCCTTCATCAGGCATGGCTGTTGAACAGCGTTTTTCATCGATCTGGTCATTCCTGGCACGGCGCCCCTGAAGCCTGGCTACCGTGGGGATCATCGTGCCTGCGGTCTGCTGACGCAAGAGATCTTTCGCCTCTGTGGCACCGCCACCGTCGAACCCACGCGTACCATCCGTAGCAGAGCGCGTTTATTTGGCAGACGAAAGCAAATGTGCAAATCGCCGACATTATCTCCATCTATATCGACGTAGAGCAGAAGACTTGGGACGAGGTGTTACCCTACGTCATGCTTGCCGCCAACATGGCGGCAGCAAGCAGGATAACGGTGATGAACCCGTTGCCTGCTGGTGTACGCAGAAAGGTGACCACGCACGCGACGCGATGCTGAAGGCCACGAACCTGCTGACGATGGAAGCCCTGACGCCCAGGTGGTTGCTCAACGAGCCGAAAAAGCTCGCCAGCTCGCCCGATCGAATTCCAGATCAACAACGTCGACGCTACCCGGTACTACCTACGTCGTCGGGATGTCCATTTCCAGCCCGGATACAGGGTATGGGCCTGGACACCGATTTGCTGCCGTGGCCTTGAGCGAGAAACTCCTCAAATGGTATCGACCCTACAAAGTACTTCGTCGACTTGGAGATCTGAATTACGAGAGGTGATGCCCGATGAAGAACATCAGTCACGCCGCCCAGCACCGATGACCTGAAACGCCCACGTCGTGCGCCTGGAAGCCGTACTACGCTCGATACTACTGTGGAAATTATGTGTTTTAAATGACTCTTTAGTTTACCGTTCTTTTTATTTGCTTTCTTTGTTTTGTGCTGCATCGGAACGATGCACTTTTTAGCGGGGTGAATGCCGCGTGCGCGTAACTGGTTAAGTAGGGCAGGGCAGTGGCCCAACGGTTATGGGACAGGGTTCATTTCTGAAAGCGATGCATCTTTTGTTATTCCCATAACGGCGTTCTGGTAAATTTGAGAATCTTGTTGCTTGTTCGAGGTCCGAAATCGTCGCTTCATAAGTACGTCGAACTTACACCAATTATTCCAGAAGCCTACGCATCTACATGAGCTCCAGGTGGCGAGCCGCAGTCAGTTTCGCCTCAGTGCCTATTCTGCCGTTACGCCGACTTCGACACCCGCGACGCTCTCCTTTTGCCCGTTTTTTATTTCTGGCATGTTCGCCCCCATTAAACATTTACTTTTCAGTTGTTCTTTGTTTTAATAACTCTTCATTCGTTACAACATAATGCCATGCGAAATGATTTCAGACGAAGAACATATGAGAAACTCAATATATTATACACAGCCATATATCTTCTTAAACAAAATGGTATGATACACTCAGGACATGCGGTGGGCAACTGGCTTTTAATCTCACTTGTGTCCAGAATTAACTGCGACTTCTGGGTGATGGGCGAGTTCTTTTCCCAATCTCCTTTCGTCCATCCTTTTTTTATATACATCCCTTTGGTCTGGTGGTCATAGCAGTGCACCTCTCAAGCTCTGAACGTTATTCTGGCCGCAAAAAATTCGAACCACGAACGTTAGCGTGCTTCTAAAGAGTCCTAATTTAGCTCCCTTGGACTGAGCTTGCCGTTATGCTGATTAGGATTCATTTTTTTTACGATTAAAAAAGTGCTGCCTGAAGAAACTCCCTATATTTTTTTCCCATTCTCCATACGTGCACTAAAAACGTATGTCAGCTTTTGGATGTGCGGAAGACCGCGAGAAGAGGGGAATCTATATGATGAGGCAGGTAGGAGTATCTTTTGATTTGCCTAGCGCTAATACGAAGTATGCCCACCGACTTTCTTTTGGTCGTCGTTTGTCGGACTGATCTCTCAAACTAATTTCAGCCACGTGTGACAGCCCACAAAAGGATTTAAAAGGAAGGTTTCTCCTGAAGGGAAATATATTCAGTGCTCTTGTTTTTTTATTAAAAAGGCTACTTATCAGTGCATATAATCGGGCTTCAGATTATCTGGTCTATACACCGTAGCATAAAAGATAAGTTAGAAACGAGAGAAGAATTAAATCAATTACCGTATCAAATAAAGTGAGGATCTATGTGAGTTCCCGTTGTGCAATGTGGACTTGATTCCTTTGTACTCGTGATGATGTAAGCAAGTTTATTTGACATGATGAGCGATGTCCGGAACGCTGAAGAAAGACTATATCCTCAATAGGTGTGCTGGCAACTCCTTACCAATATCTACTTGGCATGACATCATGGAGGAATTGAAGCTCGTTTTATTCCTAACTCCTATTTGAAGACTAACTAGATCGTACTCATTATTGTGAAGGTACAATTCCCAAAGGCGCTTATCTGCAGCGATATACTTGCCACATGAGCATTCGCGTCTCTGAATGTTGCTGACTGAGCTTCCCCGAACATGGTGTGCGAGGCTACACCTTTACCTGGTCGCGACGCTTTTTTAGCCTCGCATGTTCCGCTGACTCACAACATAAGCAGGCATAAGTCTTTTGAGCATAACGCAACGTAAGAATAAGGTACCGTATGAACAGTCCCATTACACTAAAGTTCAGTATTCAGACGATGAAATGTCTTTGCGTCATCGGTGGCTGTCAGAATATTAGGTTGTTAAAATTGGCAGCAACCTTAATAATAGCGAAGGTACCTGAAAAAGCTCGCAAGAACGCATGATGTCATCTAGTATTTCTGGAGGACGTCTAGAACTGTCACGATGTAACAAGCCGAAATTCCGAAAAGTTACTGTGAAACAAGTCGTTCCTACTTTTCGAAAAATCTTAATGTTACGATCATTGCTGTCTCTAATGGCACTCGAAGAAATATTCCACGCTAGGCTCCGTCTAAGCTCCATCTAGGACACGGTGGAAGAAATACATTTAGGTGATGACTCTCTGTCTCACGCGGCGACTACATTATGTTCGGCGCGCGAGCGCGCTTCACGCGCACGGGGATAGATGGCGCCAAAGTTTAGAGGGCTTTGTGAAGGCTTGTTTAGAGGGCCTGTGAAGGAAATTATGCATTCTTTACTTGGTCCCTGAGTACTCGTGTAGTGAAATGATTGATTTATGTTGGCGCACTGGCACTGATTGCCTTTCCCCTGTGCAGTTCCTGTTTTTTTAAACGAGAACATTCCGATGATGACTTAGCGTGACAAAGATACTCGTATAAATAAAAACTTCCCGGCATAATCTACTGGGCTTTCAATAATTTAGAGTAATTTAGAGTAAACAGCTGGGTCGTGCTCACATGTTTTGTCAAACAGAATGTTTGGTAACAATGCCGTAAATTGTTTACACACATTGCGTGGCTTTATAGGAGGACGGGTGATATTTTCCACCCTGCTCCTGCCTTCTTATTGAAAAAAAAATAAATCTCGAATAATGTTACATAGTGGGGCCAAAATAATTCTTTACATGCGCATAAAGGTTATAGTTTTTCAATATGGTTTATACATACAATGTCAACTTGTACCGTGAAACATACAAACCTTGTGAGCAGAAAAAATATATTTTTGATGATGTAGTGACTGAAATGATGACTCAGTATGATGACACACTGACTGACATGATGACACAGTGACTGAAAGTCAAACAATAGTAGCGGTTATAGGACATAAGACACTTTTGATCTGTAAAAAAATACCTGACAAATATTTTTGCTTTAGTACACAAAAGCTGAATTCACTGCATACTACCAAAGAACGCCATCTCCACATCCTGTAAGCTTTCGCCCATGCTCTTAAATTAAGACGAGCGCTGTTTGCTGATTTTTTCTTTCTCTTGAGCTTGTTTGTTCATACTCATGGTAATATGCTGGCAGTGTTGTCGCATTCGCATGCTGAAGTAGTAGTGGAGCAACTGGGAAATTGTTTCTTTGTTGTGTTCAGCGCATGGAAACGTTATTGTGCATGTGTCAAGAACACTCGTCGATTGCGTCCCAGTAGACAGTCTGGTGGCTTTTATTTTCCACGGAGAACTGTTCCGACTCGCTTCAGTAGTTGGAAAAGGTTCTTGTTGGGGTGTATAAGGCCTCCTCTGTTCTTCACGTTTGTCAGTGCTGCTTCAGCAGAAGTGTTTTTGTCGATGCTGAAAGCGGATAGGCATGCAGGGCGGCGTGTAGCTTTTTTTCATTTTCACACTCAAAATTCCATTTACATAATATAGTATTCAGTCCACAGCCTTGGTTTCTTCATCCTTTTCTGTCCAGACATCTTCGCATTCCCAGTCTTCGACAGAAATTAGACTGTGAAGCTTGGTCTTCATTTGGTCAACGATATGAGGAGACTAGGTAGTAACTTGCAATCGGCCCTCGGGATTGCACGACGCTACTGCTCCAGGCGAGCGTCATTCGATGGAGTTTTCAACAAGGACACTCGCTCTGCACAGTTCCGGTACCCCAAATTGCAGTTGGGAACGAAGCACGTCTTTCCCATCCTTATAGCATAACTTGCACGATGGTGGCACCTTTGATCGACACAGCACCAAAGCAAAACATGAGGCCAGCCACTGGCCGCACACCACCACCACACCGCGAAAAAGGCGAGCAAGCTACGCCCCCGAAAACGTGGCCGGCGAGGAGAGACCTCATACCTACGGTGCTTAGGGTGCCTACATGTCTCGTCTGTCTCAGGGTGAAGACATCCATTGTTGCATTGAATGTCTCAGCGCGTAACGCTCTCGCGCACTCGGTGCGTGACTTGGGCGCTAAAATGGCGTCTCTGCATTAACCAAAGCTACGCGCTCGAGCTGATTGACACCGCATTGCACGTACTTCAAAATGCATAAAAAACGATTGGGCGTAAAAATGGCTGAGATGTCACCACTAAGCAAAAGCGCGTGTGTATGAAGGCACTCTAACGGTGCTCACACCTCAGCGCCTTCCGCGGCGGCGCGGAACTAACTATACTTCGTTTCACCTTATGTTGTACCGCGGCGAAAGCTAGAAGCGCGAGCTCATAGCGTTGGCAGCCGCTTTTAAGTCACGAGAGCGTGTGCCGCCGAGATGTACCCCAGAGCAAGGAGCTCGCGCTTGTAGCCTTTCTTGCGGTACATCATAAGGTGAAACAGAGAGTACTCCTGGTTCGATGCTAGCTTCGAACACGATCTGATCGGTCGCTCCACGCTGGAAGAGCGGCCAGAGTCACCACCTAAATGTATTCCTTCCACCGTGATCTAGGAGCATTGAAAGTTTGGTTAAATTGCAAACAGATCCGAGGGTACTAAGTGACCGATGTATACGGAGCTGTCAAAATAGCTACTACCATCGCTTAATCGTAAGAGCACAAACAATTCCTTTCACCTTAGGGTTGAAAATGTCGAGATTTGAACGCGGAATGGAAAGAAAGCCTTCGAACAAGTTAAAACGACACGCCTCAATGTCCTTCTGCTTAGGTGATGCCACCCTTTGTATACTTCGTTTCAGCTTGGGTCCAGACGCAGGCGATGCTACAAGCGCGAGCTCCGGGCTTTCAGCGTCCCTGCCAAGCACGCGCGCTCGTGCAATGCAAGCACTGTTCAGGGCCACACGCTCGCGCTCAGCATCGGCTGCGTCTGGACCCATGCTGAAACGAAGTATAGTACCCAATGCCGACAGCACGCGCTCACGGGAAAAATACAAAGAAATCGGCGAAAACAAAATGTCGCTATAGACGCTTTACACACGCGCCAGATTGAGCCGCCATAGCCGCCCTTCTCTTGTCTTACCGAGATGCCGAGCCACTGAAACGGGCGTTGACGAGTCTCCTGCAACGGCCTTTGCTGGGGGGAAGGACACAGTAACACTTAAAATGGCAATAACCTGGCCTGCTATAATAATGATGAAGTCAAGCGAACGGAATAAGAGGGAACAAAAATCGAAGGTCAAGTTATGGCGGCGCCCAGCGCACAGCTGCTGTAAAGCGTCTATAGCACAAGTCAGCGCCACAAACGCGTGCTGGGACACGCTCTTTCACGAGGTTCTGACAAAAAAAAAGAAAATATATGTATGAGACATAAATGGCCAGCTGTCTGCGCTCTAAGCAAAGCGCACATGAAGGCACCCTTAGAAACGACTGATGTTGATTATATGGTAATGTCGTTAGTTGGGCGAGTTGGTAATGATTGAACATGGTTAAAATTGCGCACAAACAGAAAGGAACAGTGAAGAGGGAAGAGAGAAGAGACAAGCGCAAACTCACAACTCGATGTATTGAAGAAGAAAGAAGAACAGCCCGCGTTGTCAGCTCGAGCCGAGGCCACACTCGCACGGGGGCACCCGAGCACGCGGAGGATACACACCATCAACCACACTCAAACGAATGTAGAAAGGCCATTTCCTTGTCAGTTAAAGCCACAGAAGGATGGCTGACGCAACGCTCGCCTAGGCGGAGTATAGTAAAAGCTTCAAAAATTTCCCTGGTATGTTTTTCGTAGAATCTGCCAATTATCGAGGTTTTTTGTAAAGAAGGTGTACACTTACACGCTTGACAATGCAGAGGTAGGTGACCTCCCCACCGTGGAATTTAGAGAAAGATTGTGCTCCTTAACCGATCATTAATACACCGTCCTGTCTGTCCTATGTAGGATCTACCACAGGAAAGGGGAATGCTATAAACCACTCTGGTTGAACAGGGCACGTAAGGGCGGACGGTGCTTTGTGCGGCACCTGTGTTTTAGATGCGGAGCATCTCTTGCTCGGGCCTATGTCCCGCGGCGTCGTAGTTCGCACCCACACTACGCACGCGCAACTCTCCCTTCCTCTTCTCCAACAGCTGCGCGTTACTCTCTCCGCTCTCTCTCTACCAGCTGCGTGCACTGCACGTGCGTTCGATTGTACTCACACCGCGCGCGCACGCGCAACTCTCCTCCTCTAGTCTCCTCTCCTTCAAGCGTGAAAAAAATAAACGGCGAGCGGCGAGCGTTCCAAGTTTCTCTGCCGCGAGCCGCGACGAAGGCTCGCGTAGGGGGTAACGCTAGGGCAGTCGGTGCGCCATCTCTTCGACGTCAGCACGCAACTGACTCTCTTCCTCGAACCAACACGATGCTCCGCATCACCCCATGGTTCCCCGGGAAGATGGTGTAATTTTTTTTTAATATTTTCGACTTTTTGCTCGAACTTTAGAAACAAATTTGACCCATTTTTTTTTTTTTGGGGGGGGGGGGGGGCTGACATCACTAAGGGGACTCGTACCTATTGGCTACCTGTTTGAGATTGTGAGAAATTCTGTGTTTATACGGAACCACCACCACTCTTTTTTTGTCGACATTACGTGCAGCTTTCTCACATCCTTTTACTTTTTTTTATCAGAGTTCCTACCACCTTAGTTAGCACCTGCGTTGGGAACCCAGACGCTGTAAGCCTCTCAATTTGAGCATTAAACCTGCTTTTGATGGTGTGGAGGCATGACTTCTTTAAGGCTGAAGTAAGGCAGGAAGAGCCGCGCCTTCTTTTACGACTTTAGAGTGCGAGGACGTATAGTGCAGTAAACCTTTTTTAGAACGGGTAGAAGTATGACCTACACAGGTGGTTTGTAAGAACGGATCCCCGACGTTAATGACCTGTGAAATACCGTTCGTTTTTCACCACACGCAATCGAAGTCGCAGAAAAAAGTACAGTAAAAACGGAGCGAGAGTTCACCACCACTGACCCTCCACTCAGAGGGTAGAAGATCAGCAGAGATCAGTGGTTCACCCCCTCAACTCGCAACCAGAACAAGCGGCCACGTGATCTGGAGCCGATTATATGCCGCCAATGTTGATCAGAGCCACGCGCTGGGGTTGGCAAGGTACAGGACACGCGCTGCGTTCCAGACATGGATATGGTTCGGCTGTTGTCGTCATTGCCGCGATTGGACACAGGACACTACGCGAATGCTTCTCGAGCTATCGATTATCACGAGCCCAAATCGAGTGCCCACGCAATGCTCGGGTCCAATCTATGAGCCGCATTGAGTATCGTCACTGGGCGGTACTGCTATCGCCCAGCTACGTCATCAGGTTTTGCGAAGGAGAGATTGAATGAAACGCCTCGGTTTTGTCCTCGAAATTACAGCGCAACAAAGGCGTTTCTTGGTCAGTGGCGTTGCGTGCGAGATTCCTTGAAGTCCCACTAGTGCCAGTAAGCTCGTGTAAAGTGAAAAGCATTCCAATTGAATATGGTTGCACCGCCCTCTTTAACTGACCGTAAATGGCCTTTCTACATTCTGTTTGAGTGTGGTTGATGGTGTGATCCTCCACGTGCTCGGGTGCCCCCGTGCGAGTGTGCCTCGGCTCGAGCTGACAACGCAGGCTGTTCTTCTTCTTTTCAATACATCGAGTTGTGAGGTTGTGCTGTGTCTCTTCTCTCTTCCCTTTCACTGTTCCTTTCTGTTTGTGCGCAATTTTAACCATGTTGATTATATATATATATATATATATATATATATATATATATATATATATATATATATATATATATATATATATATATATATATATATATATATATATATATTGTGGTGAAGGAAGAAGAAGTCAGTTCTCCCGAGACTGCCATCGCTCAGTCAACTATCACCCCATTAAATCAATCCTTCTCAAGTCTCACAGGTTGGTGGAGGTGCGAACAATTTCCCCACCTCTCGCTAACATCCTGGAGCTCCGCAGTGGCCGAACTGCGCGACTAACCATGCCCGAAGAAAATGGGAACGACACCGACCAACCCGTCACGCAACGGGTCACCCCTGCCCTCACTGTGAAACACCGCCAGCGGGATCCTCCAACATTCTCCGGAACTTCAGACGAGGATGTCGATGACTGGCTTAAGAACTATGAACGGGTGAGTCACCACAACAACTGGGACGATTCCTTCAAACTTGCCAATGTCGTGTTTTTTCTGAAAGCCACGGCGCTTCGTTGGTTCGACAACCACGAAGACACCATCAACTCCTGGGATGGCTTCAAGGCCCCGTTTGCCGAAGCGTTCGGCAAACCTGAACATCGGAAACAACAGGCCAGGGACCAATTGCTCCGACGCTACCAAAGTAAAGCTGAGTCCTCTACCGCCTACATCGAGGATGTTCTACGCCTCTGCCGGCGAGTAGACCCCCAGATGACCGAGGACGACAAGGTCCGTCATTTGCTGAAAGGACTGTCATATGAGCTTTTTTCGATCGTCGCCCCGAAGTCACCTGCAACCGTCACCATCCTTGTTGCAGAATGCAGGAAATACGAAGAACTCGACGGCGCACGAATTTTAAAACGCCCTTTTGATCGCCTTCCCGAAGTGGCCCACAGCATTCCAATGGACAACAGTTTGACTACCTTGATACGCACCATCATTCGCGAGGAGCTGCAAGAATTCAAGGCGCAGCTACAGACAACTCACGATGGTCTGCAGTCCCACGGGGAACTCCAAACTCTCCGAACTACGATACAGAACGAGATGCGTGCTGCATTGCACCCCTTGACGGCCACGCCACCTGCTTACTCACCAGCGGCACCCGCAGTCACCTCGCTCTGCGCCTACCAGACGTTCCCCACTACGGACCCGCCAGCTCAACGATATCAACAGCGTCGCAGAACAGACATCTGGAGGACCGAGGACCAGCGACCTATATGCTACTATTGCCATACACCAGGCCACATTCTGCGCTACTGCCGTCGGCGGCTGCATGACGCTGGCTACCACCATTCTACATTCGGCCGTACTCACCGCACCGACAATCCTGACGACAGCACCGCATTCCCGGAAAGCCGGACCACCGACGGCCCTACGCTCACTCGCTTCCCAACACGCCGTTCACCGACCTATGAAGACAGCGACCGTCCCTCCACCCGCCGCTCCCAGAGTCCCGTCTTCACATCCCAGAACCGCCGTGGTCGATCCTTGTCCCCGTACCCAGTTCGTCGCCGATCTATATCACCACTCAACGACGCCGCCCCATCGACTTCGCCGCCGTCAAACTGAAGAGAGCAGCCTGCATCGACACCGGAGGTCAGGCTGCACTTACTCGATACGCCGCAAATCCTCCTGCCGTAACACCGTCGACGATTACAGTAGAAATTGGAGGACACAAATTTAACGCGTTAGTCGACACGGGAGCCTCTAAGTCGTGTTTATCAGAGCGTGTTCGCTCTCACTTGCATCGGGTGCTCACACCTCCAACCGTCGGACACTTGCTGCGTA
>JAZHYW010025458.1:0-35966 GCA_037355805.1 Ixodes ricinus | reverse complement strand
AGGACGTCTTAAAACTACTTTTTTTAGTTTTATGACTTCATGAGAGTATCTTAAAATTTGCAGAAACATAACTAAGATACTGCAATTTCAAATAGAAATCAACGCGCTACGTAATCGCCACATACAAAAAATTAATATTGGAAGATTTTAAGTACAAATAACGGATTACACAAACTGTAAAGACAATCAGAAGTTGCAAAACGAAGAAAAATTCATCTGAAAGTTCAAAGAGATGTATACTCTAAATATAATTTGCAATTACATGAAATAAAATTAGAACATAGCTGGGTGTTCGGGAAACGTTCAGAGTCAATAAACCCGTCTCACACTATGTGCTATAACTTTCTGGCGCCTCTTGCATCATGTGGCGTCAAACATCAGCTACATTAGCTGTCCCCCACGTCGTCATTTCGGTCTTCACGAGGTTTGAGTTGACGGTGTTCGCGCCAGCAGCGCCTGAACTTTCCTGCTAGTGAAGATCTTGTGGTACATTGTGGTGCAGCAGGCTGAAAATCGCACAGAGCAAGGTGGAGAATAAAAATGAAGATGATTTAAATCGCGATTTAGATCCTCTTGATTTAAATCAGACCAGTTTTACTATGATGATTTAAATCAAACCTTTCGAAAAAATGCCCGCCTAAAAAAAAAAAGAGCCGTAAAAATAATTACCATTCTCTTTCTATGTGAATTTGTTTTGTATTTAAATAAGAAAATCATCAAGCAAGAAAGATTTATATAATGCTGAACACGAGCAAAGAGAAGTGTTCTTCTGAGCAAATTGGAACGTTGAACTTTCTACCATGCACTTTGTCAGCCACGTAATGCACTATAGCAAGTAAATATAGACGCGAAAGAAAGAAACCAACACGAGAAAAGTAATGTTCTGTTGCAAGAAAGTCAGACCGGGAAAGCAAAAAAAGCAAATAAAGCCTTTTCACTAACTAAAACATATCAAGTTGTTTTTATTCTGGTGGGGTTTACGCGTTAAAAAAAATTGTTAATTAATCTGCGTTTCAAATTCACAGTGATTTTTTTTCCCGGATTGTTTCAGTTTCCGCGCAAGCGGAAAACATCAGTGGAGGAACGTTTACCGTGGCCTTCATTAAGCCTAAGCCTAACTGATGTAACGGCGACTGTTCCGACGCAATCGATGAAATATAATTCCCAGTAACGCCTCGAGAAACTCCCTATAACGCCGAATTAGAGCGCAGCTCTTGAGGAGCAGGGAAAGCACGGGGGGGGGGGGGGGGGGGGTCGCGTGGCCGGGGGGTCACGTGACCTCGAGGGTGTGGGGCGGAGAAAATTTTCCGCTAAATTTAGCGGGGAAACTTTTCCGCTAGATTTAGCGGGAAAATTTTTCTGCTAAATTCGCAGCGGGAGAGAATATTCCGCTAAATTTAGTGGGCAAAATTTTCCGCTAGATATAGCGGGGGGAAAATTCCCTAACGCTAGATTTGGCGGGAAAAATTTTCCGCTAGATTTCGCCGGGAAATTTTTTTTTTTTTTTAGATTTATCGGGGAAAATGTTTCGCTAGATTTAGCGGGAAAAAATATCCGCCAGATTCCCAGCGGGAAAAATTTTACTGTACTAAATTTAGCAGGAAAAGTTTTCCGCTAGAATTTAGCAGGAAATTTACCCATCATGCACCGCGCGGTTACGCCCACGGCGACGGCGACGCCGACGCCGCTCAAGCCCGAAACGGGCGCCCTGGAAGAGCTGCGCTCTAAAACAATTTTCAAAATAGAGATTTGATGTTTCGACCCGCATCTCCGCCCTTCAACTACATAATTATTCGTTTCGTTGCATATTCGGCTGCTGACAAATTTTTCGTTTGCTCCCGCCACTGCTCGCAGATCTTCTCTTTTAGGACGACGTTTTCATTGCCCTCAAGTCCGCCTCTCCGCCACCTCCTCACATCGCACCGCTCCCGTCCGGGGTCAATGTTAGGGTCCAGACCACGGTCCAGACAGTCCAGGCTACTGAAACAATACTCGGCGGAAAAAAGCTTGGTGAAGCAATCGCGGGTCACGACTGTGCCGGTGTCCCGGTCGATGCCGACCCTTTCTGAAAGTCCCTCTATCCTGGGAAAAGTGGCGCCATTCATTGTTGTCATGTGTCATGTGACCTTCCAAAGGTTCGCAGCAATGACGCACGTCGGGCGAATTCACGCACGTTATGCATACGCTGCGCTGGGTTGGCTGGAATGGCTCGCAGCGTCCACTGCGGTCCAAAGCAAGATGAAACGGACTGCGAAACGGAAGCTCACCTACAAACGAAGGAAAGACCGTGGGGTAGCCGCGACTACCCCGTCGGTCTACCTAAAGCGTACCCCACGTCCTTCTGCACTGCAGTCATAGCCGAGGCTGAGACTTTTTTCTCTCTCGCCAGTCTTTTGTGTTTTTTCTAGTGTTTGCACCCTGTTCTTTTTTTTTTAACGTGTGGCCGTGTTTCTGAAAGAATCCGTAGGCATGTTCGCGATGTCGGGGAAGCATTCTAAGCTCAACACTGCTGTACATGTTTGTTTAACTTCTTTTTTAGTAAGATAGCACATCTTCATTTCCTTCAAATCTGAACAATAAAGGCGTTAGTATTTTGCTCTTAACATTTTAGAAAATGCGCCAAGCATGCGCAATCCCGGCCCGGGAACAAACTTTTGTACGAGCCCGAACAACAGCGAAAACAATCTGTGTATGCCGCGCCCAGCCGGCCGGGTCGTGCTGGGTCGGGTCCGGGCTTTCGTGTTGTTCTCGCGCCCGTGCAGAGCTGCTTTGCCTTTTCCCCTGACCCTCAACGCAAATAACGGGTAAAAAAGGCGGTCTTTGGTATACAAACCTTTTTTTCTCACTTAAGAAAGAGGGGGGGGGGGGGGGGGAGCCCTGCCCCGGTTGGTACGCCCATAATTAAACAATAATTAAGACCCACGAAAATCGCCAGGTATAAGTCAAAGCGCATATGAACCCTGCCATGGCCACGCAGGGGAGAAAGACAAGGATAGTAAGCACAATGTACATGGGAACTCAAGGGAATTTTAGCATACGTAATTACCCAGATATGAGACAGGGGACTAAGAATAGTGATGCTGGCGATGACAATGTCAATGAATAATATAATGAGAGGACACGCAATGCGATACCAGTTTTCTTGCGTATTTGTCTGGCATCTCCGCTTCACGTTTGGTGCACGCTGCGGCGCTGTTCTTTTCACGCGCTTATTTTGCAACGATAGCAGTGGAGTTGCTGGGAGCGGGCCTCGGGCCGGCCTTCACTCCGAAGGACCACGGCCAGTCAAGGGCCGGTCGGAAGACCTTCGCCGGCCGGGGTTCGGAAACCGCTGCTATAAAGCATGGAACACATAAACGGTGAAACTGGGCTATGGTAGGTGTGCCCAACAGAAAATCGACAGCATGCCACTTGTTCATGACACCGATGGCACCGGTACCCTGCGCCTGGTGCCATCGCGCGGCGCACAATCACACCACGCATAGAAGTGCGTCCTGCATGAGCACGCGCAGTACGGTTCGGTTCCGGCTCTGGTTCAAGGCTTTCGGTTCAGTTCCGGTTCAGCTCCGGGGAGCAAAAACAACGGTTCAAACGGGTTCGAACCGGTTTGAATCGCTGAATTGGGAATTTATTTTCCGTGGTTTTTCGGTAATCGTCACTATTTGCGCCATGAAACGAGTAACTGTATAGTTGTTTGTTGTTCGTACAATCCACTTATATTTTCAAATACCAAAAATAAAAAATTGCGTGCTTTATTTTGGCGCAGCTTGGTAAATATAAAATCTAGATTAACGCAAAAACGTCGTACGACTGAGCATCCAGTTGTTTTGTGATCGGCCGGAATGAGCTTCGTTCAGTGGGCTTCTCCGCGTTGTCGCAGTGTGCTGCGGAGAAGCTACGTTCGCAGAGTACACAACGCGATTTTGTATATATCGCTTCACCGCAGCAAACTCTCGTACTATTCGCGACTCCAGCGAACTATAGGGGCGCGCTGGGCAGGCAAAAAGGCGGACGAAAAGAGGTCGTTTTCAGTCAAGAAAGACGGTCAGTGTGCAGGCGAGCTGGTGAATAGTATACATCTTAAAACCTGAGACTGTGGTTGGAAAAGTTGAAGGTATTTAGGAGAGGCAACAAGAAAAAGAAGAGGCAAGGTCTCAAACTCAGCTAAAATCTTTATTGCGTTCGCGTCTTATATACTCCGCTTCCAATGACGTCACCAACGTTGACTCCCAACCGTCACAGTTCAAACCACCAGACCCGAAACCGAGGACAAAGCAACAAGCGGACAACTTTATACAATGGCTTATACCTGACCTTAATCTTCGCTAACATCAATGTACCAGTTACAAAAGGACCGAAGGTTTACGGCACCCTCCACAAAATTTGATAAGAACTACATCACAAAAAGCAAACTACCGTTCAGAACCTCTTTATACAAACAAAAGACAAAGAAAACCAGGAAGTCCAAAACGATAACGACGCCTCGAAAGGATCGCTCAAACCAGTGATACTAAGGTTCATTGCTTTGTTCAGCATAGAAGGCCGCTTTGTAAACGCAAACGCTTCGTTCGTTCCATACCTAACGGATTCTCGGCTTTGTCATCTTACCCTTTGAATCAGGACAAAAAAGTGCCAGAAGGAGCACCGCGATAAATCGGTTCCGTGTGAAGGGTCAGTGGTATATGAAATACCATTGGAGTGTGGCTTTAAGTATGTGGGACAAACTTCGAGGTGTTTAAATGATAGGCTCACTGAACATAAAAGGAATGTCCGGAACAATGCTTCAAACTCCGAGTTAGCTAGGCACTTACAGGAATGTCGCGGTTGTAAGGCTGTTTGGTCAAAAACGGAGGTAATATGTAAAGAGAAAGATGACATGAAACGTGTTGTTCAGGAAACTGTTTGTATTAAGACGTCGGGTAATTGCATCAGCCAGGCGTCTTTGCAGGTTGGGAACGAAGCGAAGCGTTTTTGCGGTTGTAAAAGCGGCCTTCTATGCTGAACAAAGCAATGAACCTTAGTATCCTGGTTTGAGCGATCCTTTCGAGGCGTCGTTATCGTTTTGGACTTCCTGGTTTTCTTTGTCTTTTGTTTGTATAAAGAGGTTCTGAACGGTAGTTTGCTTTTTGTGATGTAGTTCTTATCAAATTTTGTGGAGGGTGCCGTAAACCTTCGGTCCTTTTGTAACTGGTACATTGATGTTAGCGAAGATTAAGGTCAGGTATAAGCCATTGTATAAAGTTGTCCGCTTGTTGCTTTGTCCTCGGTTTCGGGTCTGGTGGTTTGAACTGTGACGGTTGGGAGTCAACGTTGGTGACGTCATTGGAAGCGGAGTATATAAGACGCGAACGCAATAAAGATTTTAGCTGAGTTTGAGACCTTGCCTCTTCTTTTTCTTGTTGCCTCTCCTAAATACCTTCAACTTTTCCAACCACAGTCTCAGGTTTTAAGATGTATCGTTTTCGTCGTTCAGCACGCGGACCACAATAAATTTCTTGCACTGTAGTGTAAAATCGGTGTTACACATGAAAACATAGCGATTTTTCGACTGTGGATACCTTCTTCTAGTCAATGCGTTTGAATGACACGGCGGAAGCATAAAGATAATTACTGGAAACGATGTTTTTTTCTATGCTGCCTACGAGAACCAAGCAGCGATAGCGAACGACAGAGTTGAAACGACCTCACTCTCATGAGCTCCATGGTGTTGCCGCTACGCGGCGTCAGTTTTCGCTGGAGTCGCCATTGGCGAACTGTGGAGGCTAGGCCACTGCAACCCAATACGAGTGTCGGAGCGAGGCACGTGACCCGACGTCGCGGAAGCATTTGTGTCACTACGCCGAATGAGAGGCTCAGGGGCCCGGAGGAACCGGGCTGTTGTCTGCTAGCCAAAGTCACGTCTGCTCCGAAACCAGCCAACTTCGGATCAACGTCCACCGCAGCAGCATTTTCATCCGCTAGAATAGCGAGCATTTCAGGGACAGTTCATGAGACAACTGTACGCTCAACTTAGCCGCGAATGTGTGACGGCTGCTAATGCCAGGGTGCAGTGGGATGTTTTGAGCAGAAACAGCCGAGTACACGGCTGCGATCGCCTGCGATCGCCAACGGCGACGCACGCAAGCAGAAGAAAAAATCGGAAGCGGAAACGGATGTGGCGACGCTTTTTTGGTTTTTGTTTTTAATATAGTTGAAACTCATAAATTCGTGATTCTTTATTCTTTATTCTTCATATCTTCTCGTTAGAGATAAAAATCGCGCGCAGTTCAATTGCCGTTAAAATAATAAAGAAGCCTAGAACTGCTTTTTGTCGCGCACGGCGTTTTTGCTGTGGCAGTAACGAGGCCCCGTGGCCTCGACTATGCCTCGACCATGGGTGTTATCCAGAGTCTTCTGGTGTTATCACGTGCCTTGCTCCGGCGCTCTTATTGGACCACGGGGGCCGCAGCTTCCACAGTTCGCCAAGTTACCGCAAAACAAAATACAGAAAGGGGGGGGGGGGGAGAAATCCAGAGCGGGGTGATGCATGAGGGTTCGTCGAGTATTGAAGGGACACTGACAGGGTGTTTATGCTCGCCGAGGTTTTTAGTTGTACATGACATATGAGAGCCCAACTACCCAGAACACAATTTGCGACTCGAAATTCGGTTTCTTTCCGCCCGAAAACCGCCGATCAAGAACTGGCCGGTTCGAGTCTCGCTCACTCTCTTTTCCGGGGTCACGGGCCGTTTTCTAAGGTATCGATGCGACCACCAAATTTAATGAAAGTCGTTGGTCACTGAAGGCACACACTCAATATTAAAAATAGAAAAAAATATGAAACCCATTTTTTGTGGCTTCTAAAAAGCTGCAAATACGTTGATTGAAAAAAAAGTTCCACAGCGAACCGGAAGCATTCTGTGCGTGCGTCGTTTCGCGTATCGTGGGACTCGCGGGGACGGCGATGGCAGCGGACGACGGGCGTGGGACCTCTACTTCAGAACTGTCGTTCGCGGTACCGGCGAATTCTGTCTGCCTTTAAAAGAGAAATTTGGGACTGATCAAAAGAATTGGTATTCATCCCGTACGACACGCCCGACCACCAAGCTGATTTGCACGAAGACGTCGCCGAGCCGTCGCTCCCTTCTCGTGGCTGAAGACATCGCTCGCGCAAACTTCAAGCACGACGTGTCTACTTCGAGTTGAATATGCACGCGTACGATTTCTTTACTAGGTGCGAATGTCGCCAATGCGTGGTGCTTCCCGACTTCGACCCGGGAGTGCTTTTGCTGGAGAAAAATCGGCAGCAAACTTTCCAACTTACAGTTTACCGGCTGAATTATTACTAAGGAAAGAGATCCCCCAGTAGCTCAGTGGGAACGACGTCCGCTTCACACGCGGCAGGACCGGGTTCGATCCCCAGTGATGGCGTTTTCTCTTTTTTTTCTTTTTTAAACATTTTTTGATGTTTACATTTCTTTTGTTTTTTACAATTATCACTGAAGAAACAAACAAAAATAACAAACAAATGTTGTTGACGAAACGTCGCTGAATTAAATGGGATGGGATTTCCTTTTTGACACCTGCGAACTCAATGTAATCACTTTCCACAAAATGCAAGGAGCATATAAATCAGGTAGCGTCCGCTTTCCGAGGTGCCCGTAAATGTTC
This sequence comes from Ixodes ricinus, assembly GCA_037355805.1. Lineage (NCBI taxonomy): Eukaryota > Metazoa > Arthropoda > Arachnida > Ixodida > Ixodidae > Ixodes > Ixodes ricinus. Next base: position 28,316 of record JAZHYW010025458.1, on the reverse strand, counting down.
TACAGGAATTGCAGCCAGCCATTGGTCCCGATCCTGTTGATCTTTCGGAAACTCTGTCGCACAATGCCACTTTTTTTCGGATGCAGGACATGTGAGCCAGCTCTTCACGCAACATCTTGGGTGTATTCTTTTCGGAGCCGATCATGGAAATTAACCACGGGCACTCACTACCCATCTCCAACTCCTCAATGTACAAAACAACTCATCTTGGAGTACAGAACAGCGAGCGGAACAAACATAACTGCAAAAGAATCTCGCGGCAAACAGTTCCGCATGTCGTCTGCTACGCAAAGGGGAAAAAAAAAGAACAGGCACGGTCGGGTGTAGCCACGTGACTTCCGCCACTCTCTCCTCTCCACTCCTCCGACCTCCGTCCGCGGGTTTCGGTTTCGGTTTCGAGCAGTTGCGTCTTTTGGCTTTATTAAAAAAATACGCTACTCTGTTGCAAAATATTAATTGGGTAGTCCTCCGACACCATAATGAAGCGCCTGGCAAAAAATGAAAAAAATATTTTGGGGGGTGTCAGTTTCCCTTTAAAAGGTAGTCCCGGAAGTCTGGTAGGTCACCTAAAATACCCGTGATTGATACAACTTTGCATCGCAGTATTAAAAGCTGAATCGTAGTGGTGCTCTTGAACTAGGGAATTAATTGCAGTGCATAAAATCATAGAATGTGTATCTCGCCGCCATATATATCATGAACACACTTTACGAAATACGTTTTACAATGTACAGGGTGCGGCCATAAGAACCAACATATTTTACACGCCTTACAAAAATCAAATTCCAAAACTACATATCTGAAATTGGGCACGCGGACGTAGTTTCCCAAGAAGTTTTATCTCCGATTTGTTTCTTTAGAGCTCAATTTTGAGGTAGTGAGGGTATTAAAAATAAAGCAAAATCGGAGACCGTGCATTTCCCTGTGTCCTATACCAGCCTGTTTGTCGTCTGCTGACTGGTCTCTGAGCTCACTCCCGGGTAGCTTGCTGAACGCAAAAACGCCGAAGCTCAATGGCAGAGGCTGGCGATGAAGTAAGATAATCGCGATAATTAATACTTTAACGAAATATATGAATACCCACCTGGGGAGCAAGCTCACAAACCAGTGTGAAGACGATGAACATCCAGTACAGGGCATAGGAAATGTACTAATCGCCGGTATTCCTATATTTTTTAATGTTTTACTATCTATGACTTAAGATCTAAAAAAAAACTATAAAACTTCTCGCGAAGCTACGTTCGCGTGCCCAATTCCCCATATGTACGTTTTGAATTCGAATTTTGCAAGTCGTGCCAGATGTGTTGAGTTAAATCTCTAATTACTTAATGATATCACAAATCACTTCGGGCCTATCGAGGATAAAAACGCCGAAAAAGAGTTGCATAGCATCCCTCAGAAAATTTACGGGTTGCATTGACTTGTATATCTTCAAGGTGATCGACCCTTCATTTATGCTTGTCAAACCTTCTGTCAATAATTAAATATAGTTTTATTATCATGAATAAATGTGACTACTAAGTTCACATCACTGAAAATAATGGATTCACGGGCTAGTTGGTTGTTGACAGACCTAATAAAGAGAGTAGCGCATAGAAGACGGAATAAACCTTTCAGTTGCAAGTTAGCGCTCGTCCTGTTTTACTTCTCTGTCCCGTCTTTTTTGAGGTACTCTTTTACCATGTCGCATAACTGCTTGAGACCGATACGGGAGGACAATACTCAGCGTACCAGCTGTTGAAGGCTGTGGAAGCATGCTTTTTTTATTTCGCCGTTTGGCGGTGTAAAACACCGGTTCGCGGGATATACCAAAAAGCACTTTGTGCTCCCATGATGGATCTGAAGTCAAACACACGAAGTGAGCAAGAAGAGAGCGATAATAAATGGTAATCTTCAAAAAAAAAAACCTGATGCATGACGCCTTAACGCAAAAAAAAATTTATAGGAATGTAATGATATTTTTAATTACACATAAGCCAGCCTGAAGGACAGACGAAGATTCTCATAACACTAGCCCAAATCACATTTTTAGCCATCAGTTTGCATGAACTCGGAAACTTCACGCGAAATACCGCCTCCGAAGACTAATATGTTACATTCAGTTTGTCGTGCACTTGTTTTGGGCATTCACTTTACAACTTCGTGCTTTCAGTCATGCGCTCTAACATTTTGTTTGGCGGCTATAGACACTTTACACAAGCGCCAGATTACAGCCGCCATTGCCGACCTTCGCTTGTCTTACCAAGATGCCGAGCCACTGAAGCGGGCGTTGACGAGCCTTCCACCAAGGCCAATGCTAAAAGGAAGGACACCATAAAATCTAAGATGGCAATAGCCTGGCCTGTTGTGGCAACGACGAAGTGAAGTGAACGTAATAGAGGAAACAAAAACTGAAGGTCGGTTGTGGCGGCGCCCATGCCAAAGCTGCTGCAAAGCGTCTATATATCATCGCGAGACTGCTATCTATACTGCACAAATTTATAATTTTGACATCTACTTTTGCTATAGTGTTGCGAACATCGCATTTTCACGAGAGAAACTGAGCTGTTTAGCATGCATGTTTGCACGTGACGTCATCGCACAATATGCTGGTGGTAATAGACCTTTCCAGAAATATGTGGCGCCCCCACCGCATGCTTGACGCATTGTGACGTTCCGATGTACGGCACGTGAGATTAATCTGGAGCTGAGGACGAAGTTGACGTTGGTTTAACATTTTGTGGTTTTAGAACACAGAGAAGGCCGCAGAAGGAAAGCAAAATGGAGAATGCGATGAGCTCCTTTTGTGTTCGCTTCATTTTTGGGCGTCCGAAGGAATCTGCTACGTCACGACTACGTACCAAGTTCCCCAACGTTGCTAGATTACCTCCCAAGTAGGATCCGCATGCATCCACCAGGTGCACATTGAAAGATCGTTTATTTAGCTTTAAAATTAGTTTTCTTGTGCCTTTCAACGGAAGACTGGTGTTTTTGAGGTTAGGTTGCAACATGCAACACATTCGAGCTAGAAAATGAGCTCTGGAATTTCGTTTCCCTACCCCTTTAAACAGGGAACCGCGGAAGCTAATTTACACCGACGCCGCGAGGAACGAGGAGAAGCACGGCCATAGCCACGCACTCAGCTGGCACCGGCGAATCAAAAAGCAAATACCTGCTCATGTGGCAGCAGCACGAAAACTGCTGAACTATTATTGGCCGTACATTGGGCCATAGGTGTAGACTACGGGGGGGGGGGGGGGGCATTGGGGCTCGTGCCCCCTGGTGAGATCCGTGGGGGGGGGGGGCAGAGCCCCCCCCCCCGGGCCCATGATTCTTACCGAGACGCTGTTTACGTGCCATGTAACGAGCTTCTAGTAGTGGCATGTAAACAAAATAACGCCCACGTTGCCTTTATTGACAAAATACATGGGAAATGGAATCCATGCAGCGTGCTTTCGTCAGCTTCAATCTCCAGTTCTGGCGAGAAGGTAACGCGGCATCGATCACTCTCACGTCCGCTTGGTCTGCTTCCACAGCAGCCTGCCATTTTCCGATGTCCCACCAGAAAAAAAAGTAAAGATAAATAAAAAAAACAACGGAAGTTCATATAAAAGACGCCTACTCCATCCGGAGCTGTTCCAAGAAGTCCGTCTAGTAGCGACTCCGACGGAGTCGCTACTAAAGATTTCAGATTTGTGCTCGCCGGCGCATGCGCCGTGGTACCGGCGATGAACACACGGCTACGTTTGCACGGTGATTGACATTGACACACAGCGATGGACACATGGCGATATACGTACGCTGGAAAATGTATGTGCCCCCTAAAAGAAACTACCTGATAGTTGGCGGCGTAAAAAAAATGAGAAGCCGTTTACAACTTCCTGTAACGCCGAATTAGAGCGCAGCTCTTGAGGAGAGGGGAGAGAGCGCAGCGGGGGGGTCCCGTGACCGCGGGGGGGGGGGGGGTCACGTGGCCGCCAGGGGTCCGCGCTGACCACTATGGTTGGGAGGCGGGCGGGGGAAAATGTTCTGGTAAAATTAGTGAGGAAAATTTTCCGCTAGATTTGGCAAGGAAAATTTTCCGCTAGATTCAGCGGAAAAAAATTTTCCACTAGATTTAGCGGGGAAAGTTTTCCGCTAGGTTTGGGAGAAATTTTCAGCAAGCGGGGAAAAATTTGCCGCTAGATCCCTAGCGGGGAAAATTTTCCGCTAGATTTAGCGGGAAAATTTTTCCGCGCTAGATTTGGCCGGAAAATTTTTCCGCTAAATTTAGGGGAAAAAAATTTTCCGCTAAATTTAGCGGGAAATTTACCCATCATGCACGCGCGGTTACGCCGACGGCGACGGCGACGCCGCTCAAGCCGGAAACGGGCGCCTAAGAGCTGCGCTCTAAAATTACGCGGAAAAGCACCCCCCCCCTCTTTCCGGAGAACTTCTCAGCCTGCCCCCCCCCCCCCCGGGGAAAATGGAAAGTCTACGCCGCTGCACTGGGCCCTTGAAGAGCATGGTTCAGTGCAATCCGGCCGCACACATATACGTCTACACGGACTCCAGCGAAGTAGTCAAGACGTGCAGAAACACAGACTGTAGGAATAAGATTGCGAAAGACATCAAACATACAGCTAAGATCCTTCGCCTAAATGGAGGCAGTTTGCACATCGCATGGATCCCAGGACACTAGGGAATCCCGGGAAACGAGGAGGCCCACGAGACTGCGCGGATTGAGCTACAAGCATCCCACGCCGCATCAGGTCTCGAGGACTCTCCCGTTACAACCCAACCAGAAGATGTGGACCTCGATGAACTGAAAGAGGCAAGTAGGACAGCTCGGAAACAACGACTGGCATCGCTGCAGCCAGAGAGAGGCTTACCCTCTTTCATCCAATTACTCAAGGTGGGAGAGGGTGTGCATTCGACGCATCGCCACCAACACAGCCCTAACACCTGTGCTGAGAAGGAAATTTTATAGGTCACACGAAGAAGACGACCCTGGTCCCGACCTTAACTGCGAGACTTGCAAAACCCCGGCTACTTGTAAACATCTAATATGCATTGTTGGGCAAAGTACATCTAAAAGCTACTTTAAGTAAAGTGCAAAGTAAATGAGAATTGATGTACTTCAAGTAAAGTAGTTAACTACACTGGGTGCAATGTACTTGAAGTAAAGTACTATAAATAGAATCTACTTTCAAAGTGAAGTACAAGTACTTTTAACACAACCTTTCCTGGTGCCCTTTCATTTCTCTATAGAGTGGATTTTTAACTTGTATGTGTTGCCCCAGGGGTAATTGGGGAATGCATCACTTATTCTCGGAAATGGCGGCGAATATTGGATGGAGTCAAGTGGCCACAGAGTTACTTTCAGAAATGGCGCCAAATTCAGAAGTCCCTCCAACTTCTGAAATTGGCGCCGCTTGCACTGGCTATGTTGCACCCAAGGGGGTTAAACATATTAGGAGAGAGAATGATGTCAGTCCCGTAGCGTCCACAAGCAATCCTCTCGTAAAAGGAGTGTCCTCTCCTTAATGAAAAAACAGTGAGTGTGCAGGCGAGCTGGTGATAATTAATCATAATGTCACACCCGAGACGGTGGTGCGGAAAAAGTTAAGGAACTTTCAAGTTGAAGCAAAAGACAACAGAAAAGAATGTCTCAAAACATTGAGACGTTTTCTTCTGTTGTCTTTTTCTTCGACTTGAAAGTTCATTTAATTTTTTTGCATCGCAGTCTCAGGTGTTGACATTATGATTCATTGTCCTCTCCTGATATCTTTAACCCTCGCTTGCGCTGACTGAGCGAGATGTAGCGAGAGTTCGAAAAGCTACGGAAAAGCCGCCCCCAGAACAAACGTCTTCTCACGTTTCTGAGTGAGGGTAGAGTTCAATATAATATAATACTATATAATCTTTATTCGCCACATGCATAAATACGTATGATAGGAGCTAAAAAGAGAAAGAAAAACTAAGCAGCTTGATTGGTTCTTAGCCCCCTAAGAGGTAAACATGGGTGACATAAGTGTACTGGAAACTTTAACAAAAACAAAGCAAAGCAATTCCTTGGAAATAGAAAAAACAGAAAGACGTTTACAATTTGTTGTAATTCAAAATTAGAGCGCAGCTCTTGAGGAGGAGGGAGGAGGAAGTTATGCCCTCCTCTTCCTCCATATTCCTTCATACCCTCCCTCCTCCTCCCCTTACATTCAGCGTGAAATTTTCGCTAAATTTCCCGCTAAAATTAGCGAAAATTGCGAAAATTCTCCACTAAATTTAGCGGGTTAAGTTTCCTTGCTAAATTTAGCGGGAAACAATGTATTTAAATACTCCCCAACACTGCTAATATGGGACTGCGAAGAAAACAAACAACTAAGACAAGACGCACCCCTCAGCGTTCCGGAAGATGCACGACCTCAAATATACGAAGAGTGGGTAACCCCCCTAAAGAAAACGCAAGCAGGATCAAGATCCTGGACTCTTTACTCACCTACCTTAAGGCGCTGAATTTACACCCCTCATCTAACCCCTTTTCCTCCTCACACCCTTCATCTCTCCCTAATCATCCCGTCACACCAGATGACTTCAGACAAGAGGTGTGGCGGAGCCCAATCATTTTAATAAACGTTTTTGATCTGATCTCTCCGAGGGAGAGCCAAGAGATGTGGGGTTCACAAAAGAGAGTCCGGGTAAGAGGGGATTTTCTTCTTTCCCTCGTTTTCAACTGCTCGGATTAACTTCTCTCACCCCTGTACCTTTGCCAACGCTGCGCTCAACTGAAAATGACGGTCGGTGTCATCGAGTCCTGGCCAACACAAGCTGAAACAGGCGAAAACGGTTGAGGCGCCGGACAGCGACTAAAGTTTAGAAAATAGTCCCTAGACAGAAACAAAATACCGTCCGCCGCAAGGACACAGAGGGTTCCATCCGAAGTCCTGCAGGAGATCCGCACGACATACCGAGCAGGATAAGTGCATACATAGCTTTGGAACCGTAGAGCAGCCATCGCTCCGAACTCATCAAAACAGTTTTAGCATAGGCTCGAGTTGTTCTTCACCGGTACCGGCACCAAAAACAAACTGAAGTCGATGAAGTGGTACCTGCGGCAGTATGTCTGGTTGCAGAAGAACATATGGTGGGACTCTCTCTGGACGGCGGATGCCGCTGGCGCGTTCCCGTTGCATGGCTCGCGCGTAATTTCGATAAGACCAGGACAAAGACAATGCGTGCTTCTGATTACCAATCGCCGAGTTCGTTATCGCTGACGAAAGCGTCACGCGCTACTCGCACTCGGCTTCCAGGAGACGTGTCTTCCAGAAGCGACACAGCCGCCGCGATAACCTGCCAAAGTTGACCAAGCGAACAAGTCCAGGTGACAGGCGCGGCACAGGAAAGACGAGAAAGCCGTTTTTCGCAAATCATCTGAAATTTCTGTCATGGCACTACACAAAAACGGGCAGACCACGTTTCTGAAAGGGGTGGAGGTGTTCTGAACTTGGTGGCGTGGAATAACCCTGTTTTTCGTACCGCAAAAATAAAGTAGACATCGCAGAGAGCTCGCTCTAGCTCCGCCAGAACGTAGCCCCAGCCGTTCAAGCAAGATGCCGAAGTTTCACCACCAACAGTTATCTTATTCAAAAGTTAGTAAGTTGTTTTGCTGTTTTTTTTTTTTTTTTCAGGGGGAGGGGTGGGAAAGAGAAGTGTTTGACCCCAATTTTTTTTTTTATATTTAGGATTTTTAAATTGATTTCTCAGTTTCTTCTAAGGAAAAGCTATCAGGGTTGTACGCACGCATGTACGCCATCAGTTAATATTACAATGAACAGCAATATTCTGAAAATCTGCCTTAGCATTGCGATCTCAGAGCTTGACACTTATGCAGCTCGGCGGGACATACAGGACTAGGAACCAAGAACCCACCTCCCTGCCATCTGCATTTCCGTCGACAACATTCTCGAAAAATCATCAGGTGGTATCTATAGTTCGAAATGTTGTGCTTTACCCAGCTAACATTCACATTGACCACAAAGATATCTACAAGTATACTCCATTTCACGATAATGGCTTATGGCCCGCGACCCAACAAGACCGTTGAAGCGAGTCACGTGACACCACGTCACGGGAGCGTGTGTGTCACTGCGCCAATCAACAGGCTGTCGTCTGCTGGCCGAGAGTCGTCTGCTGCGAAACCAACCAACTTCGGATGAACTTCCACTGCCTCAACATTGCCGTTCGCTAGAGTTTGAGCTGTTCGGGAACAGTTCATGAGACAGCCATACGCTCAATCTACTCGCAAATCTGTGGCTGATCCTAATACCAGTGCGATGTTTTGAGCGGAAGCGGTCGAATACACTGCTGCGATCTCCAACGGCCACGGCGCTACAACCCTACCGAAACACCCAGTATAACTTTTCCCTATCCGGATTATGGAACTGGAAATCAGTTTCTAGTAACTCACAATCCAGATTGCAGACAAAGGAATAATTTCTAAAAACCTGAAATCTAGATAGAATCCAGCTAGATTTCCAGTTCCATAATCCAGAAAACGATCAGTTATACTGGTCTTTTCGGTAGGGAAAGAGAAAAAATATCGGGAGCGGATACGTATGTTCACTTTTTATGCTTAACTGTGCTCATGGAGCGAAGCCGGCGTGGTCTGTAACCGTCTGTAGCAGCGAAACGGCAGTTGAATTCTGGCCAAAAGCACAGCAACGCAGATGCTTCGTCACAGAAATCGGCGGGGCGCTCAAAGGTCAAAACAAACGCGCCTCAGAAAAAAAAAAAAAAAGAGAAAATCCCGAAGACATTTAAGTATTTATGAGTTGTGAATGCGAGAGCATTCTCGGCGGCGGCCGGGAGTGCGGCGGTGCGCCGCGCAGACCACCCTGGCTCGCTGTAGAGTAACTGTATATGTCACTTCTAGCTCGCTGGTGACTGCTGCGCCGCTGGGTGAGGCAGCCGCGAGTGCGAAGCTCGGCGCAGCTAGAAGTATGTATGCTCCCTATAGGCGCAGCGCGTGCTGAAATCACGTGTCCTCGCATATCATCATCATCGCCCTAACTGCGGGTACCGGTTTAACTTTAGGCCTAACTTTAGGCGTAACTTTAGGTCTAACTTTAGGCGTAACTTTAGGCCTAACATCAGGCCAAATTCTCCATAGCACCATCTTTTCTTCTTCAGGCCAGCGTGGGCCAGCGTGCCCCCTCATTAAACCCCTCATGTCAATCAGCTGCGCGCACCGGTTGACAACGTTACTCCCTCAGGTAGGGAACTCACCGTTGAAACCCAGGCCGCTGGCGTCCACCGAGACCACGGTGACCGAGACCGAGCTAAATACGACAACGCGCCACTCTTTATCATTTGTCTCTACTGTGGTCACCTAAAGCTTTTAGAAAGCATGTTTTTGCGTAAAAACCAATGGAAAAAACTCTTTTGTAGTAACGTTTATTGGATGACGAAAATAATCCCTGGAGAAGGGGAACAAGAGGGACAAAGGACAAACACAGCTAGGTGACTGGTGAGCGACCGAAAAAATCCGCCTGGTCCGCGGGTATGGAACCCGGGACCTCTCCATTACAGGTGGAGCGCTCTATCAGCTGAGCTAACCAGGGGTTAGACGTCAGTAGAGCAAACGGGTTTATCAGCTGCCACCAGTCTAACACCAACAAGGGTACGAAGCTTCTTGATCCAGCTCGCTTGCACCTTTGCATTTAATTGCATTATAATTATAACTTTTATTGGAGTTTAGTGCGAAAGGTGAGGCATGGTTGTATAAAAACAACAATAATAATTGTACTGCAAAACCTTGCAAACTAAAGATTTTAGAGAAACAACACACGCCCTTCATTTCGCACTAAACTCCAATAAAAGTTATAATTATAATGCAATTAAATGCAAAGGTGCAAGACGAGCTGGACAAGAATGCTTCGCACTCTTGACGGTTGTTAGGCAGGTGGCAGCTGATAAACCCGTTTGCTCTACTGACGTCTAACGCCTGGTTATCTCGGCTGATAGAGCGCTCCACTCTGTGGTCCCGAGAGGTCCTGGTCTGATACCCGGACCAGGCGGGTTCATCGGTCGCTCGTCACCTAGCTGTCTTTGCCCTTTGTCCCTCTTGTTCCCTTCTCCAGGGTTTTATTTTCGTCGTCCACGAAAGTTACCACAAAAGCTTTTTCCATTGGTCTTTACGCAAAACAGTGCTTTCTAAAGCTTTAGGTGACCACAGTAGAGACAAATAATAAAGAGTGGCGCTGTCGTCGTGTTTAGCTCGGTCTCGGTGGGCTGGCCAGACAGGTTTCAACCATGAGTTTCCTAACTGAGGGAAAACTCATGGATGTCAACCGGCACTGCACAGCTGATTGGCATGAGGGGTTCAACGAGGGGCACGCTGGCCCACTCTGGCCTGGCTGAAGAAGAAGAAAATAGATGGTGATATGCAGAATTTGGCCTGATGTTAGGCCTAAAGTATAGGCCTGAAGCAGCGTTACTAAAACCCTCAGTTGGGAGACTCACCCTTGCACCACGCTGGCGTCCACCCAGACCGCAGGCCATCTCGCAGATGGCCCGCGAAGATGGCACCACGCGGCGCACTTGCCCGACTTGACGTGCACCCGCGGCAGTTCCCCAGAGGGAGAAGTGGCGGCGCAGCGATTGCCGACTTGCTCGGTGCTCCTCGAGTACGGATCGGAGCCGCTTGCTAAACGCAGCGCTATGGCGAGTTTCCCAACTGAGGGGTTACTAGTAACGTTGGCCTGAAGTTAAACCAGTAAGCCCGCTAGCTAGGGCGATGACGATGATATGAGAGGACACGTGATTTCAGCACGCGCTGCGCCTAGTGAGCCTACATACCTCTAGCTGCGCCGAGCTTCGTACCCGCGGCTGCCTCACCCAGCGGCGCAGCAGTCACCAGCGAGCGAAGTGAGCGGATACGCTACATAAAGCGCCTCTACAGCGATCCAGGGTGGTCTGCGCGCGCACCGCCGCACTCCCGGCCGCCGCCGAGAGATGCTCTGGCATTCACAGCTCATAAAATGCCAAATCTCTTAGGGATTTTCTTTCCTTTTTCTTTTTTTTTTCTGAGGCGCGTTTGACATTTCGCCTTTGAGCGCCCCGCCGGTTTCTGTGACGAATCATCTGCGTTGCTGTGCCTTTTGGCCCAGAATTTCAACTGCCGTTTCGCTGCTATCCCAGACGGTTACAGACAGCGCCGGCCATCGCTCCATGAGACAGCTACACGATAAAGTGAACGACACGCATCCGCTCCCGATTATTTTTCTCTTTCCCTACTGAAAAGACCAGTATAACTTTTCGTTTTCTTGGATTATGGAACTGGAAATCTGAGCAGGATTTACTATCTAGCTAGATTTCAGGTTTTTAGAAATTACTCGCTTTGTCTGCAGTCTAGATTTTGAAGTTTCCAGAAACTGATTTCCAGTTCCATAATCCGGATAGGGAAAAGTTATACTGGGTTTTTCGGTAGGGTTTTAGCGCCGTCGCCGTTGGAGATTCGCAGCATGTGCATCATTCGGCCGCTTCCGTCAAAACATCGCACTGGTATTAGGATCAGCCAAGAGATCTGCGAGTAGATTGAGCGCATGGCTGTCTCATGAGCTGTTCCCGAGCAGCTCAAACCTCTAGCGAACGGCAATGATGAGTGGGCAGTGGAAGTGCATCCGAGGGCTGGTTGTCGTTCAGCAGACGACTCTTAGCTCAGCAGACGACAGCCTGTTGATTGGCCAACAGTGGCTACACAGCTCCCGAGACTGCGGTGATCACGTGACCTCGCTTTAACCGGACTTGTTGGTCGCGGGTGGCCGTAGCTTCCAAAGCTCGCTAAGTGCATCGTGAAATGGAGTATACTAGTGGATATTTTTGTGGTCAGTGTGAATGTTAGCTGGGTAAAGCACATACCTTTGATGATTTTTCGAGAATGTTGTCGACGGAAATGCAGATGGCAGAACGGTGAGAGCAGCAGGAGCTGCTCCACCTTTGGTTCCTAGTCCTGTGTTGTCCTTCCGAGCTGCATAAGTGTCAAGCTCGAGATCGCAATGCTAAGGCAGATTTTCAGAGTGTTGCTGTTCATTGTGATATTAGCTGATGGTGCACATGCGTGCGTACAACCCTGCGAACTTTTCCTTAGAAGAAATGTGGGGTCATTTTTTTGGAAAGCCTAATTGTAAAACAAAGAGAAATTGGGAGTCAAACACTCTCTCTTTCCACCCCTCCCCCTGAAAAAAAAGATAAGCACGGCAAAACAATTTACTAACTTGGAATAAGATAACTGTTGGTGTGAAACACTTCGGCGTCTTGCTCGAACGGCTGGGGCTACGTTCTGGCGGAGCTGGAGCGAGCTCTCTGCGATGTCCGCTTTGTTTTTGCGGTACGAAAAACAGGGTTCGGTTTTCTCGTGGACGCCCGGTCTATATTCCACGCCACCAAGTTCAGAACTGCCCCCGCCCCTTTCAGAAGCGTGTCGTCTGCCCGTTCAGTGTAGTGCCATGACAGAATTTCAGACGGTTTGCGAAAACTGGCTTCCCCGTCTTTCCTGTGCAACGCGCCTGTCGCCTGGACTTGTTCGCTTGGTCAACTTTGGCAGGCCCTCGCGGCGGCTGTGTCGCTTCTGGAAGACGCACGTCTCCTGAAAGCCGAGTGCGACGTAGCGCGTGACGCTTTCGTCAGCGATGGCGAGCTTCCGGCGTGATCGGTAATCAGCAGCTGGACTGCGCATTGTCTTTGTCCTGGTCTTATCGAAATTACGCGCGAGCCATGCAGCGGGACGCGCCATGCGCATCCGCTCGGCCGTTGTGCCGCAGGTACCACTTCATCGACTTCAGTTTGTTTTTGCGCCGGTTCCCCCAACCGGTGAAGAACAACTCGACCCATGCTAACACTGTTTTGATGGAGCTCGTAGCGATGGCTGCTTCTACGGTTCCAAAGCTACGTACGCACTTATCCTGCGTGGTATGTCGTGCGAATCCTCCTGCAGGACTTCGGATGGAGCCCTCTGTGTCCTTGCGTCAGGACGGCAGGCTTGTTTCTGTCTAGGGACTATTTTCTAAACTTTAGTCGCTGTCCGGCGCCTCAACCGATTTTCGCCTGTTTCAGCCGTGTTGGCCAGATAGACTTGCATGACACCGACCCGTCATTTTCGGTTGAGCGCAGCGTTGGCACAGGTACAGGGGTGAGATAGTTAATCCGAGCAGTTGAAAACGAGGGAAAGAAGAAAAATCCCCTCTTACCCGGACTCACTTTGTGAACCCCACATCTCTTGGCTCTCCACGGAGAGATCAGATCAAAAACGTTTATTAAAATGATTGGGCCCCGCCACACCTCTTCTGTCTGAAGTCGTCTGGTGTGACGTGATGATTAGGGAGAGATGATAGGGGGAGGGAGGAAAGGAGAGCTAGATGAGGGGTGTAACCAGCGCCTTAAGGTAGGTGAGTCAAAGAGTCCAGGATCTTGATCCTGCTTGCGTTTTCTTTGGGGGGTTACCACACTCTTCGTATATTTGAGGTCGTGCATCTTCCGGAACGTCTGAGGGGTGAAATCTTGTGCTTAGTTGTTTGTTTTCTTCGCAGTCCCATATTAGCAGTGTTGGGGAGCATTTAAGTACATTGTTTCCCCGCTAGAAATTTAGCAAGGAAACTAACGCCGCTAAATTTAGTGAAAAATTTTCGCTAATTTTAGCGGGAAATTTAGCGAAAACTTCACGCCAATGTAAGGGGAGCAGGGGAGGAGTGTATATGAATATGGAGGAAGAGGAGGGTACAACTTCCTTTCCCTCCTCCTCAAGAGCTGCGCTCTAATTTTGAATTACAAAACAAACGTATTTCTGTTTTTTTTTCAGGGAATTTGACTTTGCTTTGTTTTTGTTAAAGTTTCCAGTACACTTATGTCACCCATGTTTACCTCTTAGGGGGCTAAGAACCAACTGCAAGCTTAGTTCTTTCTCTTCTTCTTTTAGCTCCTATCATACGTATGTTATGCATGTGGCGAATAAAGATTATATAATATTATATTGCATTGAACTCTACCCTCACCAGAAACGTGAGAAGACACTGTTCTGGGCGGCGGCTTTTTCCGCAGCTTTTCGAACTCTCGCTACATCTCAGCTCAGTCAGCTACAAGCGAGGTTAAAGATGCCAGGAGAGGACAAATGAGTCATAATGTCCACCTGAGACTGCGATGCACAAAAAAATTAAATAACATTTTCAAGTCGAAGAAAAAAGACAACAGAAGAAAACGATGCTCAATGTTTTGACATTCTTTTCTGTTTTCTTTTCCTTCAACTTGAAAGTTCCTTAACTTTTTCCGCACCACCGAATACTCGGGATGATGACATTATGATTAATTATCACCAGCTCGCCTGCACACTCACTGCCGTTTAGGAAGCTACGGGACTGACATCATTCTCTCTCCTAATATGTTTAACCCCCCTTGGGTGCAACAAGATTGTGCAGAGTGAGCACAATTTCAGAAGTTGGAGGGACTTCGCCAATTTGGCGCCATTTCTGGAAAGCAACTCTGTGGCCACTTGACTCCATCCAATGTCTGCCGCCATCTTCCGAGAATATCCATGCGTTCCCCAATTACCCGACAACACATACAAGTAAAGCTTCACTCCTATAGAGAAATGAAAGGGCATCAGGAAAGGACGTCGTTAAAGTACTTGTACTTTACTTTGAAAGTAGATTCTATTTATAGTACTTTACTTCAAGTACATCGCACCCAGTGTAGTTACTGCTTTACTTGAAGTACATCAATTCACCATTTACTTTGCACTTTGCTTAAAGTAGCTTTTAGATGGCACTTTGCCCAACAATGCATGTTAGATGTTTACAAGCAGCCCGGGTTTTGCAAGTCTCACCGTCAAGGTCGGGACCAGGGTCGTCTTCTATCGTGTGACCTATAAAATTTCCTTCTCCAGCACGGTGTGTTAGGGCTGGTGTTGGTGGCGATGCGTCGGGTGCACACCCTCTCCCACCTTGAGTAATTGGATGAAAGAGGGTAAGCCTCTTCTGGCTGCAGCGATGCCGAGTCGCTCTTTCCGAGCTGTCCTACTTGCCTCTTTCAGTTCATCGGAGGTCCACATCTTCTGGTTGGGTTGTAACGGGAGAGTCCTCGAGACCTGATGCAGCGTCGATGCTTGTAGCTCAATCCGCGCAGTACTCGTGGGCCTCCTCGTCCCGGGAGTTCCCTAGTGTCCTGAGGATCCATGCGATGTGCAAACTGCCTCCATTTAGGCGAAGGGTCTTTAGCTGCCTGTTTGATGTCTTTCGCAATCTTATTCCTACAGTCTGTGTTCCTGCACGTCTTGACTACTTCGCTGGAGTCCGTGTAGGCGTATATGTGGTGCGGCCGATTGCACTGAACCATGCTCTTCAAGGGCCCAGTGCAGCGGCGTAGACTTTCCATTTTCTCCCGGGGGGGGGGGGGGGGGCGGGCTGAGGCAAGTTCTCCGGAAAGCGGGGGGGGGTGCTTTTTCCGCGTAATTTTAGAGCGCAGCTCTTAGGCGCCCGTTTCCGGCTAGAGCGGCGTCGCCGTCGCCGTCGGCGTAACCGCGCGGTGCATGATGGGTAAATTTCCCCGCTAAATTTAGCGGAAAATTTTTCTCCCCTCTAAATTTAGCGGAAAAATTTTCCGGCCAAATCTAGCGGAAAAATTTTCCCGCTAAATCTAGCGGAAAATTTTCCCCGCTAGATCTAGCGGCAAATTTTTCCCCGCTTGCTGAAAATTTCCTCCCCTAAATCTAGCGGAAAACTTTCCCCGCTCAATCTAGTGGAAAATTTTTTTCCGCTAAATCTAGCCGGAAAATTTTCCCTGCCAAATCTAGCGGAAAATTTTCCTCACTAATTTTACCAGAACGATTTTCCCCCGCCCGCCTCCCAAACCATAGAGGTCAGCCGTGACCCCCAGGCCACGTGACCCCCCCCCCCCGCGGTCACGGGACCCCCCCCCCCCCTGTGCTCTCTCCCCTCCTCCTCAAGAGCTGCGCTCTAATTCGGCGTTACAGGAAGTTGTAAACGGCTTTCATTTTTTTTACGCCGCCAACTATCAGTAGTTTCTTTTAGGGGGCACATACATTTTCCAGCGTACGTATATCGCCATGTGTCCATCGCTGTGTGTCAATGTCAATCACCGTGCAAACGTAGCCGTGTGTTCATCGCCGGTACCACGGCGCATGCGCCCGGCGAGCACAAATCTGAAATCTTTAGTAGCGACTCCGTCGGAGTCGCTACTAGACGGACTCTTGGAACAGCTCCGGATGGAGTAGGCGCCCTTTTATATGAACTTCCGTTTTTTTTTTTATTTATCTTTACTTTTTTTTCGGGTGGGACATCGGAAAATGGCAGGCTGCTGTGGAAGCAGACCAAGCGGACGTGAGAGTGATCGATGCCGCGTTACCTTCTCGCCAGACCTGGAGATCGAAGCTGACGAAAGCACGCTGCATGGGATTCCATTTCCCATGTATGTTGTCAATAAAGGCAACATGGGCGTTATTTTGTTTACATGCCACTACTGTAGAAGCTCGTTACATGGCACGTAAACAGCGTCTCGGTAAGAATCATGGCCCGGGGGGGGGGGCTCTGCCCCCCCCCACGGATCTTACTAGGGGGCACGAGCCCCAATGCCCCCCCCCCCCCCCCCGTAGTCTACACCTATGGCCCAATGTACGGCCAATAATAGTTCAGCAGTTTTTGTGCTGCTGCTATTGAGCAGGTATTTGCTTTTTGATTCGCCGGTGCCAGCTGAGTGCGTGGCTATGGCCGTGCTTCTCCTCGTTCCTCGCGGCGTCGGTGTAAATTAGCTTCCGCGGTTCCCTGTTTAAAGGGGTAGGGGAAACGCAATTCCAGAGCTCATTTTCTAGCTCGAATGTGTTGCATGTTGCAACCTAACCTCAAAAACACCAGTCTTCCGTTGAAAGGCACAAGAAAACTAATTTTAAAGCTAAATAAACGATCTTTCAATGTGCACCTGGTGGATGCATGCGGAGCCTACTTGGGAGGTAATCTAGCAACGTTGGGGAACTTGCTACGTAGTCGTGACGTAGCAGATTCCTTCGGACGCCCAAAAAATGAAGCGAACACAAAAGGAGCTCATCGCATTCTCCATTTTGCTTTCCTTCTGCGGCCTTCTCTGTGTTCTAAAACCACAAAATGTTAAACAGCGTCAACTTCGTCCTCAGCTCCAGATTAATCTCACGTGCCGTACATCGGAACGTCACAATGCGTCAAGCATGCGGTGGGGGCGCCACATATTTCTGGAAAGGTCTATTACCACCAGCATATTGTGCGATGACGTCACGTGCAGACATGCATGCTAAACGGCTCAGTTTCTCTCGTGAAATGCGATGTTCGCAACACTATAGCAAAAGTAGATGTCAAAATTATAAATTTGTGCAGTATAGATAGCAGTCTCGCGATGATATATAGACGCTTTGCAGCAGCTTTGGCATGGGCGCCGCCATAACCGACCTTCAGTTTTTGTTTCCTCTTATTACGTTCACTTCACTTCGTCGTTGCCACAACAGGCCAGGCTATTGCCATCTTAGATTTTATGGTGTCCTTCCTTTTAGCATTGGCCTTGGTGAAGGCTCGTCAACGCCCGCTTCAGTGGCTCGGCATCTTGGTAAGAAAAGTGAAGGTCGGCAATGGCTTCGGCTGTAATCTGGCGCTTGTGTCAAGCGTCTATAGCCGCCAAGCACAATGTTAGAGCGCATGACTGAAAGCACGAAGTTGTAAAGTGAGATGCCCAAAACAAGTGCACGACAAATTGAATGTAACATATTAGTCTTCGGAGGCGGTATTTCGCGAGGTTTCCGAGTTCATGCAAACTGATGGCTAAAAATGTGATTTAAGTCAGTGTTATGAGAATCTTCGTCTGTCCTTCAGGCTGGCTTATGTGTAATTAAAAATATCATTACATTCCTATAAATTTTTTTTTGCGTTAAGGCGTCATGCATCAGGTTTTTTTTTTGAAGATTACCATTTATTATCGTTCTCTTTCTGCTCACTTCGTGTGTTTGACTTCAGATCCATCATGTGAGCACAAAAGTGCTTTTTGGTATATCCCGCGAACCGGTGTTTTACACCGCCAAACGGCGAAATAAAAAAAAAGCATGTTTCCACAGCCTTCAACAGCTGGTGTATTCGAGTATTGTCCTCCCGTATCGGTCTCAAGCAGTTATGCGACATGGTAAAAAGAGTACCTCAAAAAAGACGGGACAGAGAAGTAAAACAGGACGAGCGCTAACTTGCAACTGAAAGGTTTATTCCGTCTTCTATGCGCTACTTCTTATGTGGGTCTGTCAACAACCAACTAGCCCGTGAATCCATTATTTTCAGTGATGTGGACTTAGTAGTCACATTTATTCATGATAATAAAACTATATTTAATTATTGACAGAAGGTTTGACAAGCATAAATGAAGGGTCGATCACCTTGAAGATATACAAGTCAATGCACCCGTAAATTTTCTGAGGGATGCTATGCAACTCTTTTTCGGCGTTTTTATCCTCGATAGGCCCGAAGTGATTTGTGATATCATTAAGTAATTAGAGATTTAACTCAACACATCTGGCACGACTTGCAAAATTCGAATTTCAAAACGTACATATGGGGAATTGGGCACGCGAACGTAGCTTCGCGAGAAGTTTTTTATAGTTTTTTTTTAGATCTTAAGTCATAGATAGTAAAACATTAAAAATATAGGAATACCGGCGATTGAAACATTTCCTATGCCCTGTACTGGATGTTCATCGTCTTCACACTGGTTTGTGAGCTTGCTCCCAGGTGGGTATTCATATATTTCGTTAAAGTATTAATTATCGCGATTATCTTACTTCATCGCCAGCCTCTGCTATTGAGCTTCGGCGTTTTTGCGTTCAGCAAGCTACCCGGGAGTGAGCTCAGAGACCAGTCAGCAGACGACAAACAGGCTGGTATAGGACACAGGAAATGCACGGTCTCCGATTTTGCTTTATTTTTAATACCTCACTACCTCAAAATTGAGCTCTAAAGAAACAAATCGGAGATAAAACTTCTTGGGAAACTACGTCCGCGTGCCCAATTTCAGATATGTAGTTTTGGAATTTGATTTTTGTAAGGCGTGTAAAATATGTTGGTTCTTATGGCCGCACCCTGTACATTGTAAAACGTATTTTGTAAAGTAAATTCATGATATATATGGCGGCGAGATACACATTCTATGATTTTATGCACTGCAATTAATTCCCTAGTTCAAGAGCACCACTACGATTCAGCTTTTAATACTGCGATGCAAAGTTGTATCAATCACGGGTATTTTAGGTGACCTACCAGACTTCGGGACTACCTTTTAAAGGGAAACTGACACCCCCCAAAATATTTTTTTTTTCATTTTTTGCCAGGCGCTTTATTGTGGTGTCGGAGGACTACCCAATTAATATTTTGCAACAGAGTAGCGTATTTTTTAATAAAGCCAAAATACGCAACTGCTCGAAACCGAAACCGAAACCCGCGGACGGAGGTCGGAGGAATGGAGAGGAGAGAGTGGCGGAAGTCACGTAACTCCACCCGACCGGGCGCTTCTTTTTTCCCTTTGCGTAGCAGACGACATGCGGAACTGTTTGCCGCGAGATTCTTTTGCAGTTATGTTTGTTCCGCTCGCTGTTCTGTACTCCAAGATGAGTTGTTTGGTACATTGAGGAGTTGGAGATGGGTAGTTAGTGGCAGTGGTTAATTTCCATGATCGGCTCCGAAAAGAATACACCCAAGATGTTGCGTGAAGAGCTAGCTCACATGTCCTGCGTCCGAAAAAAGTGGCATTGTGCGACAGAGTTTCCGAAAGATCAACGGGATCGGGACCAATGGCTGGCTGCAATTCCTGTAGAACATTTACGGGCACCTCGGAAAGCGGACGCTACCTGATTTATATGCTCCTTGCATTTTGTGCAAAGTGATTACATTGAGTTCGCAGGTGTCAAAAAGGAAATCCCATCCCATTTAATTCAGCGACGTTTCGTCAACAACATTTGTTTGTTATTTTTGTTTGTTTCTTCAGTGATAATCGAAAAAAAAAAAAAAAATGTAAACATAAAAAAAGTTTAAAAAAGAAAAAAAAAAGAGAAAACGCCATCACTGGGGATTGAACCCGGTCCGTTCCCACTGAGCTACTGGGGGATCTCTTTCCTTAGTAATGCTTCACCCGGTAAACTGTAAGTTGGAAAGTTTGCTGCCGATTTTTCTCCAGCAAAAGCACTCCCGGGTCGAAGTTGGGAAGCACCAGGCATTGGCGACATTCGCACCTAGTAAAGAAGTCGTACGCGTGCATATTCAACTCGAAGTAGACACGTCGTGCTTGAATTTTCCTCGAGCGATGTCTTCAGCCACGAGAAGGAGCGACGGCTCGGCGACGTCTTTGTGCAAATCAGCTTGGTGGTCGGGCGTGTCGTACGGGATGAATACCAATTCTTTTCATCAGTCCCAAATTTCTCTTTTAAAGGCAGACAGAATTCGCCGGTACCCCGAGCGACAGTTCTGAAGTAGAGGTCCCACGCACGTCGTCCGCTGCCATCGCCGTCCCCGTGAGTCCCATGATACGCGAAACGACGCACGCACAGAATGCTTCCGGTTCTCTGTGGAACTTTGATTTTCAATCAACGTATTTGCAGCTTTTTAGAAGCCACAAAAAATGGGTTTCATATTTGCTTCTATTTTTAATATTGAGTGTGTGCCTTCAGTGACCAACGACTTTGATTAAATTTGGTGGTCGCGTCGAAACCCTAGAAAACGGCCCGTGACCACGGAAAAGAGAGTGAGCGAGACTCGAACCGACCAGTTCTTGACCGGCGGTTTTCGGGCGGAAAGAAACTGAATTTCGAGTCGCAAATTGTGTTCTGGGTAGTTGGGGTCTCATATGTCAAGTACAACTAAAGACCTCGGCGAGCATAAACACCCTGTCAGTGTCCCTTCAATACTCGACGAACCCTCATGCATCACCCCGCTCTGGATTTCTCCCCCCCCCTTTCTGTATTTTGTTTTGCGGTAACTTGGCGAACTGTGGAAGCTGCGGCCCCCGTGGTCCAATAAGAGCGCCGGAGCAAGGCACGTGATAACACCAGAAGACTCTGGATAACACTCCATGGTCGAGGCATAGTCGAGGCCACGGGGCCTCGTTACCGCCACAGCAAAAACGCCGTGCGCGACAAAAGCAGTTCTAGGCTTCTTTATTATTTTAACGGCAATTGAACTCGCGCGATTTTTATCTCTAACGAGAAGATATGAAGAATAAAGAATAAAGAATCACGAATTTATGAGTTTCAATTATATTAAAACAAAAACCAAAAAAGCGTCGCCACATCCGTTTCCGCTTCCGATTTTTTTTCTTCTTGTTTGCGTCGTAGCCGTTGGCGATCGCAGGCGATCGCAGCCGTGTACTCGGCTGTTTCTGCTCAAAACATCCCACTGCACCCTGGCATTAGCAGCCGTCACACATTCGCGGCTAAGTTGAGCGTACAGTTGTCTCATGAACTGTCCCTGAAATGCTCGCTATTCTAGCGGATGAAAATGTTGCTGCGGTGGACGTTGATCCGAAGTTGGCTGGTTTCGGAGCAGACGACTTTTGGCTAGCAGACAACAGCCCGGTTCCTCCGGGCCTCGAGCCTCTCATTCGGCGTAGTGACACAAATGCTTCCGCGACGTCGGGTCACGTGCCTCGCTCCGACACTCGTATTGGGTTGCAGTGGCCTAGCCTCCACAGTTCGCCAATGGCGACTCCAGCGAAAACTGACGCCGCGTAGCGGCAACACCATGGAGCTCATGAGAGGAGGTCGTTTCAACTCTGTCGTCTCGCTATCGCTGCTTGGTTCTCGTAGGCAGCATAGAAAAAAACATCGTTTCCAGTAATTATCTTTATGCTTCCGCCGTGGTCATTCAAACGCATTGACTAGAAGAAGGTATCCACAGTCGAAAAATCGCTATGCTTTCATGTGTGTAACACCGATTTTACACTACAGTGCAAGAAATTTATTGTGGTCCGCGTGCTGAACGACGAAAGCGATACATCTTAAAACCCTGAGACTGTGGTTGGAAAAGTTGAAGGTATTTAGGAGAGGGCAACAAGAAAAAGAAGAGGCAAGGTCTCAAACTCAGCTAAAATCTTTATTGCGTTCGCGTCTTATATACTCCGCTTCCAATGACGTCACCAACGTTGACTCCCAACCGTCACAGTTCAAACCTACCAGACCCGAAACCGAGGATCAGCAACAAGCGGACAACTTTATACAATGGCTTACACCTGGCCCTATGTCTTCGCTCAACATCAATGTACCAGTTACAAAAGGACCGAAGGTTTACGGCACCCTCCACAAGAATTTGATAAGAACTACATCACAAAAAGCAAACTACCGTTCAGAACCTCTTTATACAAACAAAAAGCCACCAAAGAAAACCAGGAAGTCCAAAACGATAACGACGCCTCGAAAGGATCAAGCTCAACCAGGATACTAAGGTTCATTGCTACGTTCAGCAGAGAGGCCGCTTTTACAACCGCAAAAAACGCGCTTCGCTTGCCCCAACCTGCAAAGACGCCTCGCTGATGCAATTACCCGCACGTCTTAATACAAACAGTTTCCTGAACAACACGTTTCATGTCATCTTTTCTCTTTACATATTACTCTCCGCTTTTGACCAAACAGCCTTACAACCGCGACATTCCTGTAAGTGCCTAGCTAACTCCGGAGTTTGAAGCATTGTTCCGGACATTCCTTTTATGTTCAGTGAGCCTATCATTTAAACACCTCGAAGTTTGTCCGCATACTTAAAGCCACACTCTAATGGTATTTCATATACCACTGACCCTTCACACGGAACCGATTTATCGCGGTGCTCCTTCTGGCACTTTTGCAAAGTCCTGATTCAAAGGGTGTAAGATGGCAAAGCCCAAAATCCGCAGTACACACAGTTTCTATACTTTTTCTGCTACCAAACTTCTTCGCGCTTGCCTTCAAATTGTGCGAGATGTCGTGAAAGTACGGAATTACCGCTCGTCGGCTGTTTGAGACCTGCTTGTTTTGTTTGCCTGTGGAGTTGAATAGTAAGCTGTCGTCTTATAAAAGTGTCCTCATAACCTGCATTCTAGCCAGTGCCTTTTTTTTTTTCTTTTTTGTCCATTGTCTCTTCAAAGCTTGGCTCAAAAAATGAGTGCATGATTTTGACAACGCGTTCCCAATTAGCGACTTTGCGATTCCCGCTTAACGTTTTTCGAATTCTAGGCACTTACAGGAATGTCGCGGTTGTAAGGCTGTTTGGTCAAAAACGGAGGTAATATGTAAAGAAAAGATGACATGAAACGATGTTGTTCAGGAAACTGTTTGTATTAAGACGTCGGGTAATTGCATCAGCCAGGCGTCTTTGCGGGTTGGGAACGAAGCGAAGCGTTTTTTGCGGTTGTAAAAGCTTGGCCTTCTTATGCTGAACAAAGCAATGAACCTTAGTATCCTGGTTTGAGCAGGCGATCCTTTCGAGGCGTCGTTATCGTTTTGGACTTCCTGGTTTTCTTTGTCTTTTGTTTGCATAAAGAGGTTCTGAGACGGTAGTTTGCTTTGTGTGATGCGCCTCTCTATGAACGGGCGTGGCAAGTTTTTTTGGACAGATTTCTTATCAGAATCTTGTGGAGGGTGCCAGCCATAAACAGCTCGTCGCGTCGCTGGGGAAGAGCTGAGCACAGTGGGGGGGGGGGGGAAGCAGGGGAAGAACAAGGACAAACTGGCAGTCCTTTTGTAGCGAAGAAAACCAACGTTGTTTTGCCGCTAGTCGCCCTGAAAGTCCTGCCGCGTTGATCGGCCCGTCACCGGCGGCCTGCTGCCGCTTTGCGTTATCGGTTCGGAGTCATACCGGTGGTGACGTCGTGGGGAGCGGAGTATCGCCAGCGACGTCGAACGCGGTGGCGATTCTGGCTGCCGTTTGCCGACCTGGTGCCAGCGTGCTTGAATTTCTCGCTGCCGCTCCTACGTCACGCTTCAACTTTGCCAGCCACAGTCTCAGGTTTTAAGATGTATACTGTCCACCAGCTCGCACTGCACGCTGACTCGTCTTTTTCAGCTGAAAACGACCTCTTTTCGTCCGCCTAGTCGCCTGCCCAGCGCGCCCCTAGTTCGCTCTGGATGAATCAGCGAACAGCACGAGAGTTTGCTGCGGCGAAGCGATACATCCCAGATCGCGTTGTGTGCTCTGCGAATGTAGCTTCTCCGCCCAGCACACTGGCGCACGCGGAGAAGCCCACTGAACGAAGCTCATTCGGCCGATCACAAAACAACTGGATGCTCAGTCGTATAAATACGACGTTTTTTATGTTAACCTAGATTTTATTTTACCGTTGCGTCAAAATAAAGAACCCAATTTCTTATTTTTGGTACCTGAAAATGATAAGTGGATTGTACGAACGACAAACAACTATACAGTTACTCGTTTCATGGCGCAAATAATGACTATTGCCGAAAAACCACGGAAAATAAATTCTCAATTTACCGGTTCATATACTGGTTAGAACCGGTTCGGACCGGTTTGAACCGTTATTTTTGCTTCCCGGAGCTGAACCGGAACTGAACCGAAAGCCGTGAACCAGAACCCGAACCGAACCGATAAAAATTTCGGCTGGACACTCTGCGTCTCGTACTGCGCGTGCTCATGCAGGACGCATGCTTCTACGCGTGGTGCCACTGTGCGCCGCGCGATGGCAGCAGGCGCAGGGTACCGGTGCCATCGGCGTCATGAACAGGTGGCATGCTATCGATTTTCTGTTCGGCACACCTACCATAGCCGAGTTTCACCGTTTATCTGTTCCATGCTTTATAGCAGGGGTTTCCGAACCCCGGCCGGCGGAGGTCTTCCGACCGGCCCTTGACTGGCCGCGGTCCTTTCGAGTGAAGGCCGGCCCGAGGCCCGCTCCCAGCAAGTCCACTGCTACCGGCGCAAAAATAAGCGCGCGAAAAAGAACAGCGCCGCAGCGTGCACCAAACGTGAAGCGGAGATGCCAGACAAATAAGCAAGAAAACTGGTATCGCATTGCGTGTCCTCTCATTATATTATTCATTGGAAATTGTCATCACCAGCATCACTATTCTTAGTCCCCTGTCTCATATCTGGGTAATTACGTATGCTAAAATTCCCTTGCGTTCCCATGTACTACGTTGTGCTTACTATCAGGCACGTAGCCAGAATGGGGTGGGGCATGGGGCCCGGGCCCCTCCGAAATCTTCCATTTTGCTGGGGCCTAATCTCCCCCTCCCTCATACACCATTTTATCATGATCGCCCCCCCCCCCCCCCCCCCCCCGAAACAAAATCCTGGCTATGGGCCTCCTTACTATCCTTGTCTTTCTCCCCCGTGTGGACATGCCAAAGTTCATATGTGCTTTGACTTATACCTGGCGATTTTCGTGGGTCCCAATTATTGTTTAATCATGGGCGTACCAACCGGGGGCAGAAGGGTCGCCCCCCCCTTTTTTTTTCTCTAAGTGAGAAAAAAAAGGTTTGTACGCCAAAAACCGTCCTTTTTATACCCGTTATTTGCGTTGAGGGTCAGGGTGAAAAGGCAAAGCTCTATCTAGAGCTCTGCATGGGCGCGGGAACAACACGAAAGCCCGGACCCGACCCAGCACGACCTGCCGGCTGGGCACAGTATGACACACATTGTTCTCGCTGTTGTTCGGGCTCGTACAGAAGTTTGTTCCCGGGCCGGGATTGCGCAGTAGCTTGGCGCATATTCTAAAATGTTAAGAGCAAAATACTAACGCCTTTATTGTTCAGATTTGAAGGAAATGAAGATGTGCTATCTTACTAAAAAGAAATTAAAAAAAAATGTCAGCAGTGTTGAGCTTAGAATGCTTCCCCGACATCGCGAACATGTCACGGAATCTTCAGAAACACGGCCATACGTTAAAAAAAAGAACAGGGTGCAAACACTAGAAAAAACACAAAAGACTGGCGAGGAGAAAAAAAAAGTCTAGCCTCGGCTATGACTGCAGTGCAGAACGACGTGGTACGCTTTAGGTAGACCGACGGGGTAGTCGCGGCTACCCCACGGTCTTTCCTTCGTTTGTAGGTGAGCCCGTTTCGCAGTCCGTTTCATCTTGCTTTGGATCGCAGTGGACGCTACGAGCCATTCCAGCCAACCCAGCGCAGCGTATGTATAACGTGCGTGAATTCGCCCCACGTGCGTCATTGCTGCGAACCTTTGGAAGGTCACATGACACATGACAACAATGAATGGCGCCACTTTTCCCAGGATAGAGGGACTTTCGAAAGGGTCGGCATCGACCGGGACACCGGCACAGTCGTGACTCATGATTGCTTCACCAAGCTTCTTTTCCGCCGAGTATTCTTTCAGTAGCCTGGACTGTCTGACCGTGGTCTGGACCCTAACATTGACCCGGACGGGAGCGGTGCGATGCGAGGAGGTGGCGGGAGAGGCGGACTTGAGGGCAATGAAAACGTCGTCCTAAAAGAGAAGATCTGCGAGCAGTGGCGGGAGCAAACGAAGAACTTGTCAGCGGCCGACTATGCAACGAGAACTGAATAATTATGTAGTTGAAGGGCGGAGATGCGAGGTCGAAACATCAAATCTCTATTTTGAAAATTGTTTTAGAGCGCAGTCTCGCAGGGCGCCCGTTTCGGGCTTGAGCGGCGTCGGCGTCGCCGTCGCCGTGGGCGTAACCGCGCGGTGCATGATGGGTAAATTTCCTGCTAAATTTAGCGGAAAATTTTCCTGCTAAATTTAGCAGAAAAAATTTCCCGCTAAAATCTAGCGGATATTTTTTCCCGCTAAATCTAGCGAAACATTTTCCCTGATAAATCAGAAGAAAAATTTCCCCACGAAATCTAGCGGAAAATTTTTCCCGCTAAATCTGTGCGAAAATTTTCCCCGCTATATCTAGCGGAAAATTTTGACCCCACTAGAGGTAGCGGAATATTCTCTCCCGCTGCGAATTTAGCAGAAAAATTTTCCCGCTAAATCTAGCGGAAAAGTTTCCCGCTAAATTTAGCGGAAAATTTTCTCCGCCCCCACCCCTCGAGGTCACGTGACCCCCCCCCCCCGCGCCCCCCCCCCCCCCCGCCGTGCTTTCCCCTGCTCCTCAAGAGCTGCGCTCCTAATTCGGCGTTATAGGGAGTTTCTCAGGGCGTTACTGGGAATTATATTTCATCGATTGCGTCGGAACAGTCGCCGTTACATCAGTTAGGCTTAGGCTTAATGAAGGCCACGGTAAAACGTTCCTCCACTGATGTTTTCCGCTTGCGCGGAAACTGGAAACAATCCGGGAAAAAAATCACTGTGAATTTGAAACGCAGATTAATTAACAATTTTTTTTAACGCGTAACCCCACCAGAATAAAAACAACTTGATATGTTTTAGTTAGTGAGAGGCTTTATTTGCTTTTTTTGCTTTCCCGGTCTCGACTTTCTTGCAACAGAACATTACTTTTTTCTCGTGTTGGTTTCTCTCTTTCGCGTCTATATTTACTTGCTATAGTGCATTACGTGGCTGACAAAGTGCATGGTAGAAAGTTCAACGTTCCACTTTGCTCAGAAGAACACTTCTTCTTTGCTCGTGCCCAGCGTCATATAAATCTTTCTTGCTTGATGCTGATTTTCTTTATTTAAATACAAAACAAATTCACATAGAAAAGAATGGTAATTATTTTTACGCCTCTTTTTTTTTTTAGGCGGGCATTTTTTCGGAAAGGTTTGGATTTAAATCATCATGGTAAAACTGGTCTACTGATTTAAATCAAGAGGATCTAAATCGCGATTTAAATCATCTTCATTTTCCATTCTCCACCTTGCTCTGTGCGATTTTCAGCCTGCTGCACCACAATGTACCACAAGATCTTCACTAGCAGGAAAGTTCAGGCGCTGCTGGCGCGAACACCGTCAACTCAAACCTCGTGAAGACCGAAATGACGACGTGGGGGACAGCTAATGTAGCTGATGTTTGACGCCACATGATGCAAGAGGCGCCAGAAAGTTATAGCACATAGTGTGAGACGGGTTTATTGACTCTGAACGTTTCCCGAACACCCAGCTATGTTCTAATTTTATTTCATGTAATTGCAAATTATATTTAGAGGTATCGCATCTCTTTGAACTTTCAGATGAATTTTTCTTCGTTTTGCAACTTCTGATTGTCTTTACAGTTTGTGTAATCCGTTATTTGTACTTAAAATCTTCCAATATTAATTTTTTTTATGTATTAAGGATTACGTAGCGCGTTGATTTCTATTTGAAATTGCAGTATCTGTAGTTATGTTTCTGCAAATTTTAAGATACTTCTCATGAAGTCATAAAACTAAAAAAAGTGTTTTAAGACGTCCTT